>PXOB01000146.1:29404-228793 GCA_003012115.1 Trichothecium sympodiale
AAGGAAGGAGAAGGAGAAGGAGAATGTGTGCATACAGTTGGAGAGATATGATTGATCGCCGCCGGCACGAACGCAGACGAAGCAGTGGTCGACATGCTCGCTTAGCAAGACACCCCCATCTACATGACAGTAGGCATACTGGTCTCCTCCCCCCTGGCTCTCGAGGTTGTGCGTAATGGCATAGTCGAGGGCGCCGCAAGTTTTGGGGTGGAGGCAGGGCGACTCTTCAACGGTGGCGTTGAAGAAAAGACATTGATCAAGCGTGTACCTCAGGTTGTCTAATTTGATTCTGTGTGTAAGTCTGTCATGTTTTATACGGAAATCAGGGGGCTTGGCTGGGTGACATTTGGATGAGATGAGATGAGATGGACTTACGCAAAAACCACCCCTGGTCACTCTCGCCATCATCCTCCTGGTGCTCACTCTCCTGCAAGCATGTCATGCATTCCTTGAACCTCTTTCCCTGCTTGGTGTGCTCAACTTGGACATCACCGCAGACGATGTGCGAGGGCGAGATGCCGGACAAGTCGTCGTCGTCGTCCGTGGCGGCACAGGAAGATGTGCACGGCGAGTTTGGTGAAGCTTGGAGTGCAGCAGCAGCGCTGATGTGAAATATCAGACAAGCGGCCAGTAAGGCCCGACCTGATCCATGAACCATTTTTTTTGTCTTCACTCTTTTTTCTTTTGTATCTTTTTTGGCGAATGGGCTATAGAAGGCGTAAAGGAGAAAAAAGGAGCCGATTGAGGATTGTCCTCGCTGGTTAGAACGAGCTATAATGAATATAAAGAATGACTAGCCCAGCTAGGAGGAAAAAAGAAGGCCAGCAACCACAATGATGAAACAAAAGGGGGGATCTTTTGTCCTTGAAAGAGAGGGCGTGACAAAAAGGGAGAGAGAGAGAAAAAAAAAAAAGATGAGAAGAAGAAGGAGAAGAAACGACAAAGAAACCAAAACGCTTCCGAGAGCGAATAGTTGAATAGAAGAGAGACAAAAAAAAGGGCAAAGGAAAGAAAGGGGGGAGGCGAAGGGAAAAGGCAACAAAGTATTAATGATTAGAAAAGAAAGACAAGAATGCTGTGCCAGCGTCTCCCCACACACAAAAAGAAAAAAAGGATTTGTACTGTAACAAAAAAGGAAATGCAGAAAAGAAACACATGAAAAAAAAATTACTAAGGAAACATGTGGTGTTGAGTTGAAAGAAGGAAAGGAAGGATTGTGGCACGGATGTTTGGGATATGAAGCCCGCGAGTGGCATGGAAGGCGGAGCAATTATATATTTATACATATATTAAGAAGAGAAAAAGAAAAGCAGGTAATGAGAAAAGCAAATAGCCATCTATCTATATTTTTCTTCTCTCTCTCTCTCTATATATATATATATTGAAACTTTGCGAGCCTCAACATGACCTTTCCCTCCTTAAACGTGCAACTTTTCCCAGAAAAGGGAAAACGATTAATCGAATGACGATACAAATCATGCAGATTCGCGCTTAGAAAAGAAGAGGTAATAGTGTAGCGTATTCACCCTCAGAAAAAAAAGCCATTGTCACCAACATTTATCAACTGTAGATATTTTCTTTCCATGATTGAGCGACCTTGTTTGAGCGACAGTCTAATTCTCACAATACAGTTAATTACAGTCCAAAGAGATATAAGTGAACAAAGAGAGCCAAGAAAGATTTCCAAGCGTAGAGAAAACAATGCGTTGAGAGAGGGGGGGATCATGCTTCTCTTCTTTTTACCCCTCACTTGTGATGCGCACGGCGCTTAAAAAAAAAGAGGGAGGGAAGAGAAGAAAATAAAAAAAAAGGGGACACGTGAGGCTGGTCAAAATGCTACGCTGCCATTCAAGGAATAATCTCCAACCACCCCGTAAGGGAGCGGCGTCTGTCTCAGCTCTCTGCTATGCCACCCAGCGTCCCCCCTTGAAAAAGGAACAAGAAGAAAAAAAAGGGAAAAAAAGAGGGAGAGAAAAAAAAAAGAAATCGCAGTCTGCACAAAAACGGAAAACAAAAACCGTTGCATCAGAGCATATATATATATATATATATATTGAAAGAATGGGCCTTTATGGCTTTTCGGTAACTGCGTCGGAAATCGGAAACGAAAGAAGCAATATATAGCAGTTGTATATGCCCTTTGATTATTATAGAGTTTAGAAGCCATTTTGGGGGTGGGGGTGAGTGGCTCAATTCTGTATCGGAGAGTTGTAACCTCAAAATTGTGTTAAAAGAAGACTGGATTTTTTATGACTTGGCGCTTATTTACTGCGTAGCATGTCGGAAGATGGCAAAATGAAAAATAAAATCATAATTGTTTGCACTGCAAGTACCTGCAGCAGGACGTTCGTCATGTACGTCTGGTTCCCCCTCTCCCCTCATCTCCTTTGGGTGTTACTATTACCACTACTAACTACTATTACCACATCTTACTACTATTGTTACTCCTCATCATAGGCAACAGAGTACGCGCACCGAACCTTGTCCCGGCAGTACGCATGAAACACGAGAAAATCCAACCCTCCAGCCAGCCTGGCGCTCGTCATGCCCCCGGGACCCCGGAGCCCCAAGTCAGGAGACCTGAGCAGCGGCTCCGCAGCTCTCTTGTAAGGGCCCTTGATGTTGCGGGAGTAGGCATACTTGACGTCGTAGCGAGGATCGGTGAAGCAGTGGCTGCTGTAAAAGAGGACGTACGTGCCGTCCCGCCGCCGCACCAGGCTGGGCCCCTCGATCAGCGCGCCGTCCTGGGACGGGACCCGATCGAGCAGCACGGCAGGGGACCCGATCTTGCGCACGCCGTCGCCGCCCACCTCCTGGAGCACGAGCGGCGTGCGGAGCGACGGGTCGTCGACGCCCGTGCCGCACGGCGTGGGCTTGCCCTTGGAGTTGCCGTCAATCTTGTAGACGACGTAGCGCCTGCCCGAGGATTCGTCGTAGAAGCCCGAGGCGTCGATGGCGCCGCCCTCGTCCCGCGGGCACGCCCACGGCTTCGCGTCGGGCTTGTACGGGCCCGAGATGGACCTTGACCTCGCGACGCCGACGCAGTGCTGATGGCTCCCCGGTATCTGCCCGGAAAAGTACAGCACGTAGCTCCCGTCTGCCACGCGGTGCACGTCGGGCGCCCAGGTGTTGGTCCCGCTCGTCCACGTAACCTCGGGCATGGCGTCCTTGTCCAGCAGCTGCCAGCTCCCCAGGGGATTGGTCGTCCTGGCCACCTGGACCTTTTTGCCGCCGCTGTTGGTGGCAAACGCGTACCATGTGCCGTCCCGATCCTGGATAATGGCCGGGTCCGGGAAGTTGGCCGACAGGCTAGGCGTCAAGTCGCCTCCGCCGTGAAGCACCTGCAGTTTGAGACCTGGGCCTTGTCTCGGATCGTGAGGAGCTGCTGCCGTGGCATAGAGGACGTGTAGCCCAAGCAGCAAGAGTGTAGAGAGGAAAGCCATCTTTGTGAATTGCAATCCGGTTGGTCCGGCTGCTGGCTTCTGTGTCAAAGTATTGATGCCAAATTGTTTGCTCAAAGCCAGGCCGGCGAGGGCGCCCGCCAGCTTTTTATCCTTCTACCCCTTCTATTCCTTCTCCTCCTCCACCATCATGCCCAATACCTGTGCGAAACCGCTTTCGTCTTCCCTCAGCTCCCTTGTTGTCAACAGCGTCGTATGCCCAAAGTCTCGGCGCCCGTCGCCCATTCCAACAGGTCCACCGTTGACCTGGTGACACTTTATACGCCCACCCTCAACAATGGCTTGTCGTGACCTTCTTTGCTTCTCTGTGAATGGCTTTAATTAGACATGCCGTTCCACCCCTTCTTTTCTTGCAAGGAACAAGAAACAATGCCCAAGTATCCAAGCGAAGCTAAAGACGGACGGACCTGCCGGAAGAATCAATGATGTAACTAACTGGTACCAGAGAAGCCACGCGCACACCCCCCTCCCTCTCCCCTAGGCATGACTCTATGAGGGGGGGGGGGGGGTTTGCTTGAGAGAACACAAAAACCTCACCAGCAGCTGCGCATCTTCATCTCGGGCTGCTTTAGTCGGCCTCGACGACTTTGAACAAGGCACTGGCAGTCCATGTGAAAGGTGGGCTGCGCTGGTCTCAGTCAGATGATTCGAGTTAACGCCAGCGCCGCCGGACGATGTCGCCACACCTTAAGCTAACCCATCCCATCCATAAGAGGGGAGTCGTGAAGGAGTTTCATAGGGTTAGTCGCATAAATGGCCCATACGTCGTGCCAATACCCATTCCAGCCCAAGACATCTTTTGTTTTGTCTCGAAGCCTAAGCAAGTAAGCCGGTGATGGCGTCCATCTGCCGACAAATCGGATACCAATGAGATAGCTTGGAGAAGAAATAGTAAGGGGAAAAGCAAGAAAAAGAATGGGTACCGCTAACTGTAGGTCAGGGTTAGTCGTACAGATACATACATGGGCTTTTTGCAGGGCAACGACGTCTAATCTAAGACACGAGGCCTTGTGTTAGGTCCTAGGTGAGGAAAATCCTCCGCTAGGGGTTCCATAGGGTCCATCTATGCCGGCTGCTGCAAGTCGCTGCGACGTCGCAATCACAATCTCTCTCTTTTTTTTCTTTTCCCCTTGAATCACTTCGAGCGCGAGAATGAAGCCCTAAAGCATATCGCCTCGTTCGGCACCTCTGCCACAAATGATCAGCAATATTGTTGTCTCAAAACATGTTGTACGCATTGTCGGTCAAAAAGCTTCTCAACTAAGGAATCCCCTTTCCAGATATTTGCGAGCCCAAAAAACGCCATATGCCCAAACAAAGTCACATTGCAAAGTCAACGATGCGTATGGTACAGCAGATTCAGGCAAAGCCCATCCACGTCCATCTCACCGTACTCCATTCATAATCCCCGCCGACGTGATGCGCTTCTAGTCGCTGTCGTCATCCGAGGCATCGCCCTTGGTTGCCTTCTTGGCTGCCTTTGCTGCCTTCTTCTCCGCTTTCCTGCGCTTACGCTCGGCCTTTTCGTCGGCCGTCTCTCCATCGTGCTTCTTGCGCTTCTTCTTGTCACCATCCTCAACAGCAGGCGACGAGGGAGCGATGTCCATCTTGACCGTGGTCTCTTCCACCACCTTGGCGGGAGTTGGAGGGGCGGCAGGGTCCGCTGCGGCCGTAGCGTCAGTCATGCTGTAGTCTTGGTAGCCGGCGGTCCATTTGGCAGGTGTGGCATCGTTGGGTCGGCCAAACTTGTCGAGCTTGCCATCAGCCTTGAGCTTCTTCTTCTCAGCAGCGACAGGTCCAAGGCCCCATCTCCGGGGGTAGAGGTCGCGCTCCATGATGCAACGCTTAACCTTGGCGACGACGCCGTGGTCGCACGTGGACATCTCCACCGTCGACATTTGGGCAACACCCAAGGCAATGGCCTCACCCTTTGTCGTCATGAGGACAACCTCTTCGTGGTGCTCAATGCCGGATTCTGTGATACCCGAGTTAGCCCCGCAAAATATCATGTTTCCAACGTTCTGTGACACTTACCATATCGCAAAAGACCGGGAAGCATGAGCTTGGCGCCGTAGCACACGGCGTTGACAGCGCTGTCCTTGACGACGAGACGCTTGTAACCAGTCAGGAGAGTCTCCAGGGGCGAGATGACCTTGCGGAGGTAGGACTCATCACGGGTGTTGTCCATGATCCACTGGGCGTCCAAGACGTCGTGGAGGGTGACGAGCTGCTTGGTCTCGTCCATGGCACCACTGCGAACACGTCGCAGCTCCTGCATGTGTCCACCAACACCCAGCAGCAGACCCAAGTGGACGCAGAGGGTACGGATGTAAGTACCAGCCTCGCAGCTGACCCAGAAGACGCCGAGGTGGCGGTCATTGTCAAACTCGATAAGCTTGCTTTCGTAGATGGTTCGGATACGAAGCTGACGCTTGACGGCGGAGATCAGAGGAGGGCGCTGGAACAGAGCACCAGAAAGAGCCTCGAGCGCACGGGCGAACTGAGCCTGGCCGCCAGGCAGCTTGTCGTGCAGGCGGATGACGGCAACGTACTCCTTTCCGGCACCCTGCTGAGACTTGACGAGCCTAGTGGCACGATCAATGCAAACGATCAAGCACCCAGTGACCTTGGGGTCAAGGGTACCGCTGTGACCAGTCTTCTCAACGCTGTTTGTGTCAAAGCGGGTTAGTCTAGATCTAAATCAAGCCCATTGGCGCAAACATACCGAAGAATGCGCTTGACCCAGGCAACGACTTCGTGGCTCGAAGGGTTGGAAGGCTTGTCGAGGTTGATAACACCCGAGCTGATGTACGACTTGAGGTCGCGCTTCAGAGGGGAGGAGCCATTGGGGATCGGGGTGAAGTGACCCGTTCGGACGAGAACTGCGGGAAACAATTAGTGAGCCAATGAAAATCTTGGTAAAAAGGCAGTTGAGGACGCAATTCCTTACGCTTCTCGTAGTTCTTAAGCAGAAGGGGCCAGGAGCTGGTGTCGAGGGCAGGAGTAGAAGCCTCGGGCTTGATTGTGTACTCCTCCTCCACCTTCTTTTCCCGCTTGACGACTTCCATCGTCATAATGTATGCTCTCGATGTGTGACGTTGCAAGGCAGGTGCGATTGGCAATGTCCGCGGTGTTGCGTCGAGGAGCAGGTGCTCTTGTATTGGCAGCTTTGTTCAGCGATTTCGCTTGTCGACGGGTCGAAGTAAAGAGTCTCTCGCCGGTTGAGCTTTCCAAATTTTTTTTCAAGTCTCGTGTGTGGGGCACCAGTTTCTCAGCCAGCCAGCGTTCGAGAATTTTGTGGCTTGACGTCGCAAGGCCAATTGCGCTAACCGAAATGGGTCGGTCTCAAGTCAAGCCACTTTTTGCACCAGCCTCAGCTCGAGTCAAGCCACAACAGGCTAGAAAAAGGAAAGTACGGAGTGGAGAAAAAAAAGAAAGAAAAAAGTGAAATCCAGTAAGTGGCACTTTCCAATCCCTGTATTACTCTGTGCAGCAGGAGGAGGGCATTATGGGGCAGGTCCCTCAAAAGGCTCCAGCGATCTTTACCTATTGCTCGCAACCATTAAACATCGCGAGAACCCTCACGGAAAGTGTCCAATCATGTTTCTTCGACGCACGGTAAATGAGTTGACCATGGACATTTCCACCTCCTTCAATCCGTTGAGCGCTAGTCGACGCCCAGTCAATAAATCGCGATACGAGATAGCTAGCCTCGAAATGGACCTATTCCTGCGTATCCCAAAAGGTCCTGATAGGTCCCCCCCCTGCATATAGTACAACACCGACCGGCCGATCTCCGACTGCCAAGGCTTAAGACCCTTTAAGATGGCATCCCAATTCCTTTTTCTTTCTTCGCCTTTGTCTTGTTCGTTTGTTTCTCTTGCCGCATTCTTCACTATTGTCAATCATTATCTCGCTTGAGGCTGTTGGAGACTTGTTGAGGCGCTACACAGCATGTTCGAATCGTGACATTCGCTCTTTTTTTCAATCTACTTGTAACATACGCATTACGGCCGTGATTTCCGTTTGATTCGACAACGCCGCCTGCTTCGAATCGCACAACACTCTTTTGATATAGAAATGCGACGGTACTCGAACGCCCAGTTGGGGATGAGCATCAGCGCCATTGTCTTCTTTGGCGCTCTCCTGGGCGCGTATCTCTTTTTATCCCATGACGAGCCCGACAGCCCCATCGAGCAGGTAGCAGAACTTCCTGTCCTGCCATCTTGGCCTCACATCGAAGTGGTGGACCCCCCAGACCAAAGCTTCTGGCCTTACCGCGTCTTCAAGAGCTCATCATGGATGCCTCCAAACATTTCCATCACACACAACTCGGGCGAGCTTGCCGACGGTTATCTGATCATCAATCCCAAATCTAGAGGAAAGCAGCACGTTATGAAGCAGTCGGCGCCAGTCGTCATGACTTACGATAATGAGCTTGTCTATGCCTTCAACTACAGCCACGGGACGGGCAACTTCCGTGTCCAAGACTGGAAAGGCAAGCCCCGCCTATCTCTGTGGCAAGGTGAGAGCACAGTCGGTCACGGCTATGGAGAGGCGGTTCTGCTTGATGAAGGTTATATGCCTCTACGGCTGGACTTGGATAGGGAAAAGGCGGCTGTGAACTGGAGGCTTGGCAAGGATGTGAAAGCCCCCGGTCTGATCGACTTCCACGAACAGGTACTGACAGATCGCGGTACCATGTACGTTACGGCCTACAACAACACGCCAGGCAATCTGACTTCGATTGGTGGTCCGGAGCATGGTTGGATAGCAGACAGTCTCATCTACGAAGTGGACGTCAAGACATCCAAGATTCTATGGACATGGAGCGCACTTGACCATGTCGATTTTGGATCATCCAAACTCCCCATCAAGTCGTACATGGGGGATGGCTCGGAAAAGATGCCGTGGGATCACTTCCATCTCAACTCGATCCAGGAGGTGGGCGATAATCTCCTCATAAGCAGTCGCCACACCTGGTCACTGTATCTCATCGACAAGAAAGAAGGCAACGTTGTCTGGACGCTGAGCGGGAGTGGCGAAGGAGGCGACTTTGGTCCTCTGCCGGAAGAGGGACAGTTTCGGTGGTCGCACGACGCTCGTGCGTTCAACGTGACTCGAGATCGCATGACCGTCAGCATCTTTGACAACCACAACATGCAAGACGACAACGGAACAACGCCGAGCCGAGGCCTGCTGTTGGAGCTCAACCTTCCCCCGGATCCCAAGCTATCACCTACGGTCCTTCGCAATATCCAATCCAGCGAGGAGGTTTACGCAATGAGCCAAGGCAGTTACGATCCCGCGCTCCCCAATGGCAACCAGCTGATGTGCTACGGGCCCAAGCCGATGGTGAGGGAGTACGGGCCGCCATCTGAAGGCAGCGACCTGCGCTGGGAAGGCCAATTCGGGTACTACGAAGGCGCCCAAAGCTACCGCGCCTTCAAGAGCCCCTGGAACGGTACGCCCAGGGGGGAAGACCCCAAGCTTGTGACTGAGATCGTGCGAGGGCCGAACCAGTGGGAGGACCGTCCCAAGGCGCTGGTCAAGAGTCATGTTTCCTGGAACGGCGCCACGGACATTGAGTCGTGGAATGTTTACGTTGGCGCACCCGCCCAGAAAATCCAGTGGGAAAAGACGGCGTCTGTCGTCAAAAAGGGGTTCGAGACGGTGTTTAAGCTCGAGGTGCACTCTGGCTGGTGCGTTGAGCTAGGTGCCGTGAGGGCGGGCGAGGAGATTCGCCGATCAAACGCGGCTTGCATATGATACCATTTCAAGTACATAATTACTCTAACGGCTTTTCTTAATAAAATAATGAGTTGACGTTTACTTTACCTTTTGGAGAGAGAGAGAGAGAGATGTGCTGTATTTGCGACCCATTCATTACTGCGGTTGACAGACGCTTCGCATTCAGAGTATGCTACTACTAGGTACTAGTGCTAGGTTACATGTACATTCTGGCCAAGGGAAATAAACATGTATTCTTGTTTTCATATGGACATCATTTCCTCGTATGTGAACAGCTTCTCCCTGAAAAGATTATATACTAATAGGTGGTGACAGAAAAGTGGGGGGAGGGAAACACAAAACTCCTTCTTCCGGGATATCGTCATTATTCAAACAGTAGAGAAAAGAAAGTAAGTCGGCCTCAGTACGCATGCGGCGATTGACCCGTCAAGTCATACCTCCTGGGCGGACTCTCGCTGTTCCTCCCATAGCCAGGGTGGCCCAGCACAGGCGCCTCGGTATGGTAGCCCCTCCTGTCCCTCACGCTCCCGCCGGCACTGTCGACCTCGTGCATCTCGTACGATCCGTCGTCGTAGACCCTTCCTTTGCCTGGAGCTGAAGAAGTAGCAGCAGCAGTATCCGCGAGGCTGCCATCATGATACCTTTCGTCGGGGCTGAGGGCCAACCCGATGCTGTGCTGCGACTTTGCCGTAGCTGACTGAGGCCACTGCGCGCCCTGAGCCTCGCTCCCGTTGACCGGCGAGGTATACTGCGAAGAGTAAGGGGAGTAGTACCTCCCGTACGGCTGCTCCGTCACATCGGTCATGGGGCTATCGTTCCACCCGTTCCCCCTCAACGGCCGCTGACTCAGCGGTGTCTCGCCCATCTCCCCCGGCCCCCTAGCAAGAGGGCTAGAGGGCCACCCTCCTTTTCCCCGCTGGATGGGCCGGCTGCTGGCGAGGGTGGCGAGGAAGGCTCTTCTGCGACGCTTCCCACGCCAGATGATTACGAAGCCGGCAACGGCGAGGATGAGGACCACGCCGGCCGCGGCGATGCCAGCCTTGGCGCCGACATCGAGGGGGCCTTGATCGAACCACGAGGGGTCGACAGAGATGCGCGGCGTCGGGGCGGTGATTTCTACGGGCGTCGAGGAGAAGATGTCGCCTTCTATGCCGAGGACCAGGCCGGCTTCCGGTTGCTGCTGGCAGCCTGCTTGGAGGGTCATGATGACTTTGCGCGTCCGTGTTAGGGTGGAGCTTTGTCAAAAGGGAACAAATCAGCAAGTGATGGCTTACAGTTGGCCAAGAAGGCTGCAGGAGTGGCTTTGAGACAGTCTGCACAGCGCTCGAGGTGTGTCTCATCGGTCAGGGGCCACAAGGCACAGTAATCGTAGCTCTCGTCTACAGTAACGTTGCCGAACGTTACGGCATCCACGAAGAGGCCGCATGACTCGCTATAGTGAGGGCAGGCGTCAGAACAACCAGTATATCGAGAGAGGAATAAAAAGGGAGGTAAAGCTTACTCTCCAGGACAAGGAGTGCCTTGAAGACCGAGGTCTTTCTCAGGATAGCCAAAGAGGCAATTCGACGTCGCGTACCGCACGTTGTCTATGGTTCAATGAAAAGTCAGTACTTTTTCCGGTCTCTCACGCAGCCAGACCAAGACGATGATGAAGGATTCGCAAAGACCTACATAACCCCCACTGGACGTCCGTATCCCCCTCGCTGGTAGAGTAATCGCTCGCAATCTCGCACTCGACACAAGCCTGGAACAAGTCGCCCTCGATGCCATCCATGCCACTTTGCGTGCAGACCAGGTCGTCCGGGCTTGTCTGCCCGAGCACATTGCCACACTTGGAGGCGCACGGCGAGTCCTTATTGACGACGACGGCGCCGACGCTCAGCGGGATGGCCAGGGCGGCCAGAGCTGGCAACGGCCGCATTGATTTTTTTTTTTTCTTTCTCCTTTAATTAATTGCTGTGTTTTTCGTTTTTATCCTCCGCTCCAATTCGAATTCGATGCGGCAAAGAAAGTTCACGTCGTGCGAACAACAAGATGGCTTGCTTTTGATTCGTGAACGAGGGTTTTCTTTCTGCTTGTCGATGGATGGCCTGTGTTACATGACCTTGATGCGCGGCATCAAGAGGCGCGGATTGGAGGAGGAGGGAGGGTATTAGGCAATAGAGAAATATGTACAAGCGCCTCCCTCCTCGGTTGAAAATTGATAAGTCGTTAGAGAGAGAAGTGACATGGACTACTAGTATTCATGCAAGTCCCATCACGTTTCGCGGCGGTTAGATGCAGGGCAAAAAGGAAGAAAATGAGAAGGTGATGAGTGATTGGGGAAGAAGGGAAAGCGCAATCCGTTGGCTGGAAACCAGAAATGGGAAGCTGCAACCAAACCTGTATTAGCCCATGTTATGTATTATGACCTACAGGCTACTCCGTACTCCGCACATACCTAAACATTACACATTACATAGGCCCCATCACATCGGGGCTGCTTTTCCTTTTCCACCCGTTGAGGAGTTAATGGCCCCCCAACGGACCCAATACGCGACCGCCATCCTGCTTTTGCACACGCCAACGCCTCAAGGTCGCTTGGGACAAAGTCTCTCTCCCCTGCTAACAGATCCCCGCAAAAACGTCCGGTGTGGGGGGGGGTCTTGACTCCCATTCCGGCCACTCAGCAGCGGCCTCGGGCCGCCGACCTTGACGAACCCCCCTGAAGAAGTGTGATTTGTTGACCTGATTGGCCCCAGAAAGTGGGTGCGGAGTCGGTTGATTGAGGGGGTTCCGCCGTTTGACGGGCGCTTAACTTGTATCTGCAGAGTCAAAACGCCCCAAGGTTCTACAAGTAAGCTTTTTTTTTTTTTTTTTTTTGGCTCCCCGATAAACTACACAGAGGTGCAGCCGCGCAGCCGAAGAAGAAGAACTTTTTTTCACTTCCGTCAAATGTTAAACTCGTTTTAACTTCTCACAGACCGGGCCTGTTGTCTTGCTTCCGCGACTTCTGTGGAGTCACAATCATCGTGAAGTGGGATGAGCTTCACGGCTACCTTGCATCGCCAACTAGCCATTGAGAGACATGAGCATATCAAACAACTGGACCGGAATCCTACTAGCCTACTAAAGCACCGAGGACCAACAGATGTTGTTTGGTATGCTCCTGTCTCTCAATGGTAGATGAATTGGCTAGTGGCGATGCAAGGTAGGTAAGAGGCGAATCCGTGTGGGCGACGCGAGATGGCTCATCCCCAGTGTCAAATACGTGCCTTTCGCGATGAGAATATACTTCAACAATTCGTACATAAAATATACCATTAAGCGTGTCATGCTGTGTGGATTTACGTGCTCGTAAACTTTTCATCTATGAGCCCTCTGTACACAAATGCCATAAACTTCAACTCCAGGGATAAAACACTAACCAAGTTCCTCATGTCCCGTATACATAATCCTATCGTGGAAGAAAAAAATATTGCCCGTCATGATAGCTCTTAACCCATATTTGTAGTGCCTCAAGAATCAAATTATATATCCCAACTCCCGCGCTAGTGTACAACGCAATGCTCACCAAACAGCACTTCGGCTTCTGGCCACCGTCTTTGGAGCATCAACCAAACACTTCGCCAGCGGCACCTGTTTCGTCTCGCTCACCGGCTCTGTACTCTCAGCCACCAGAGCCATCGCTTTCGGCGTCTTTGGCCCATATCTGAAATCGAGCGGCGCTGGTGCCTCAACTATCTGCTCTCGCACATCCTGGCGGCTTGATCGACCTCTTCTGTCATGTTCTCGAGAGGCTTGAGCCGGTTTTGTCAAGTCCCTCGAGTTTGACGATGCCCTGTGCAGGGCGCTCTTCCTGGGTGTCCCCGAGGCGGATGCCCCGTTTGTACTCCGCCTACCATCTCTCGCATCCTTGCTCACAGGGCGATCTCTAGTGGACATCGTTCTTCGTCTAGATGTAGAGCCTTGGTCGACAGCCGAGTTGGACCTCGATCCGTGCAGTGGGCAGTTGGGTGAAGGATACTCTTCGATCAGGGCGTACTGCGAGAGATTAATGTCGGCACTAGGCGCCCTATGGTTACGAGAGCTTCGGCGCCCGGGCTCGGGGGGGGTTTGTCTCTGGTGATCAGGTGTTTTGCCTGAGCCGCGCCCGCGCCCTCTGCTTGGATCCCGCTCTTCATGCCCAGCATCGTCATTGGATCGAACCCGGCTGCGGTAGATGCCCGAGCGAGAAACCGGAGGACGCTCTGAGTCTCGGCCACGATTCTGGCTGCCGGTACGGATCCTTTCCTGGGAAGCCGGTCTTAGAATAGGGGGATCTTGTTGTGTCAGCGATGAGGCGCGCTCGCGGGTCTGATTCCTCCCAGCTCCGATACCCATGGCGCGCGAGCCCGATGGTTTCGAAGATGGGCTTTCCCTATTGCGCTCGTCACCCTTGCGCTTCTGACCAGAGCCAGCCTCAGTCACAGGCGCCTGCTTTGTCTTGGAGGCAAGGGACAGCTGCCGCCTGATGCCCTGCTCGGCGCGAGCTTGGTGCCGGCTGTTGGCAGTAAAGCTTCCACCAGGCTGGGAGGTCGACTTCATCCAGTCTTGAGTGTACCGCGATGCAGCGGGCGACGAGCCGTCTCCCATGGATAGAAAAGAAGGCTCTATGGTCCGCGGGCGCCCTTGCTCATCGTTCCAAACCGAAACATCTGAGCGTATACTGTGGCGATTCTCCTTTGTTCTGGGCGGTGAATCGTACCCTGAGCTTTCAAGCTCGTCCTCGTAATCGCTCACATCCTCGAGAATGGTACTTGCCCCCGGTGGTCGGAATTGAGGTAGCCAGTACTGATTCGATGACCCCTTCGAGGTGTTGGAGGACCTAGATTCGGACCGGAGCAGGGCCTCAAGCTTCTGACGCAGCCCATCTGATAGCTCCATCTGGGAAACAAGAGACCCGTTGGTTAGCCACGGGTCCTCTCTCTGCGTTCGCGATCGACGAGGGACATGACTGCCCGTTTCCGGCCTTCTTTCGGTTCCTTGAGTAACTGTCTGATCAGCGTTTCGGGGTTCAAATGGCGTCGCTGAATCTGTCCGGGAGGAAAAGTCCTCTACTTGATCGTTGACTTCACTCCCGTTTTGCGCTTTCTCGCTGTGCCACCCGAACGATGAGCTGATGGGCGAGTCGCCTTTCTCGGCAGCAGTGGGCGAAAGCTCTTCAGAGTCGGTGCCACCTTGACCAGCCGAGTTCGTCATCCTGTTCTGGCCTTCGCCATCCTCGGCGGCATAGGTAGGTCGCTCAGGGTGCTGTTCAGCGACATCCTGGTCGGCCTCCTGAGCAGCTTCTTCGCGCTCCTCCTGGGAGCGATATACAAGTTTTGCAAAGGGGGGGTCATCCGTGTCGACAACCAGTAGCTTCTTCTCTCCTCGACCCAGGATTCCGTAGATAATAACTTGGCCAGCTCTAATACCGACAACCGCACTTGTGCCAGCGTACAACGCGGTGCCCTCGATTCCGGTGCGGTTCGCAAAGACCACAATCGTTTCCTCCTCTGAGTTGAACTGCACAATAGGCTCAAGTCGCGACACCCAATACATGAGAGTCTCGATATCCGGCTCCGATGGAGACTGGGAAAACATGCGCGGCTCAGCTTGGCTCAACCAAGCCATTGACACAACAACAACGCGAGCACCGTTATCGAGAGCGTGGCTGGCAAACTCGAAGTCTGTCCATGGAGCTTCGAAGCGGTAGGGGCTGAGTTGGTCGCAATTAGTTTTGGATTCACAAGGGGCGAAGTGAGCAACTCACTTGATGTCCATGCAAATACCCATCGTCACGCGGCCAAGGCCAGAGAGGCGCCCTGTGTAGAAGCCATGCCGGCCTTCAAGAGCCCACGTCTCGTCGGTGTAGTAAAGATGGCATTTCCGGTAGTGGCCGACAGTCTCGCCGTCCGCGTTGACGATAATCGCTGAGTTGTAGTATTCTGGGTCACATGGCCATTGATCTGCCACATCTACCTTTTCAGGATAGCCGACGATGACATTGCATTCATACTTGAGTGCAGTGGTCCTTGCCCATAGCGAGCTGACGCCAGACACTGAGGGCTCAAGGTAGGGGGATATTTGGCGAAGCGAAGAAAAGTTGTAACCTAACAAGCAAAAGACGTGTCAATTGAGAAAATCCGAATGGAGGAGGCGGTTAATGGAAGAGTGATTGATGTGAGTGACGCAAAGCTTCGGCCGCTTTCCCCGCTCGAGGCGCATCGAAAGTGTTGTTGGTTCTGTCTGCGCGACCCAGCTCGTCGGTAGCGCACACCAACCTGCAAGGGGGGGGATAAGATCCGGTAACAAAAAAAAAATACACTTTTCCTGCATCTGTAACCCACCTGAAAATGCCAACTCGGGAAGCACGAGTAAGTCAAGGCCTTCCGGGTCGGCGTGATGAAGAAGAGCGTCGGCGCGGTTGAGGTTGTTGTCGACGTCTCCGACCTGCGGCGCAAACTGAAGACAACCGATGCGCATCTTTGCTGGCCGAAGGTTCTACGGTCAACTCGCCCACTCACACACTCTATTCTGCCTGTGTATGTATGTGTGTGTGCGTGTGTTTGTGCGTGTGTGCGTGTGTGTCCTTTGCTTCTCTCGGTGATCTCTACTTCAGCCCGCAAACGTCACGCAAAGACGTGCCTGGTCGTCGTCGTCGTCGTCGCTGCCCGTCGTCGTGAAACCAAACCTAACATTAAAGGTCGGCGTCGTCGAGGCGGGTTAAGCCAGTGGACGAACGAGTGGGCGCGGGTCTGGGCAGGTAAACATAAAAGGAGATCGCCGTGGGGTTTCAGGTATCAAAAGGGTCGAGGCAAGCTGTTTGACTGACCGCCCTGCGCCTGCGTTGTGGTTATTATTAGTGGATGGGTAGACAATATTCTAGGTGGCTCTCCCCCTCATGCCATGTAGCCGCAATAAGCCTTCATCGTACCACAATGGAAAAAAAGGGCCAGAGGATTATTAGGTAGGTACCAAAAAAGCAATCCCCGCCACTGATATCACCTTTGCTCGGACTATCCCGTTCTTTCCACGTCACTTGGGTCTTGCTGCGCTGTTGACTTCTCTCGCACAATGCACCTCTTTGTTTCACCAGTCAAAGCTGCCAAAACGCGTTCATCATGTGGGCAATTTTTTCCCCTTTTGTTTCTTGGATGGGGACTGTGGGGTTTTGAACTTCTTCTCTTCTCTACCGCCCGCTGAAGATGTTGGGAAATTGACATGTCGTCCAATCCCCGCACGCTATTAGCCGCCGGCTTTCTGAGTTTCATATGCATGCATGTCGGGAGTAAAATGGTGCCAAAAGCGCCCGTCAGCTGCCAACGAATAATGACCTTTTGATTGTATTGGTCAGTGAAGCCATAAGGTCCAGTCTTCTTATAACACAATCCGAGGCTTCAGCCTCGCGACACACCATCGAGCCACGTATACCCCGATGGCTTTTAAACTCTGTAACGACCACTAAGACGAGCACAACTCAACACATCATCAAGGCTTTCAACACATCAATAAGTCCTGTCATCATGGTATAAAGCCGGCATGCTGCCCTCCCGTGGCCTTTGATGCCAGACACCTGCCGAGAAGGCATTATACACACGGGAGGCACGCGGCTCTACTATAAAAAAAAGTACTTGTTTTGGTGTTGTCATGTATGAAAACATGACTTGTCAATAATGTTGATCTTCTGCAAACGTATACTCTCAAACGTACACTATGCTATTTCCACTCATAGAGATCAAAACTATGGCTAGCAACCGCAATTGAGCACCTGTGGTAACCAGCATCATTTCTATAGTTATTGTCATAGGGTAGGTATCCTAGCTATGGAGTATATCACGGAATCCAGATTAGGAAATTTCCAAAGTGACCTAGCGTTGCTAATACTGTACGGAGTACTACTCCGTACAGTTACAGTACTTGCAGTTACCTAGACGTTTTCGTTCCGTAGGATACCGCAGACTACCTTATCTTAAGCTAAAGCCCACTATTTCCCTCGGAGGCAAACCGGACCCTAAAAGCACATCATCAGAGCCCGTATTGTGCAATAGTAGTTTCATCGCACATATGTATCCAAGTATAATCCAATCGCTTCCTCTCCCGTCCTTCTACCAAATGCTCGAGAGCGTCTGGCTCATAAAAGTTCCGCATACTTTGTAATGGGCTCAATCTCTCCCCCCGCACCCTTCCATGTCAAGAAGATCGCCATCATCGGCGCCGGGGCCTGCGGGCTGTCTGCAGCCAAGTATCTCAAGGCACAAGGCGCATTCGACTCGATCGTCATATTCGACCAACAGGATGATGCTGGCGGAGTGTGGTATTACAGCCAGCAGCCGCCTGACCCAGCGCCCGTCCCCCACCGAGACCCCTTCGTCCCTCTAGAGAAACCCAGTCACTGGCCTGATGGTCGCGATGCTCCTCCCTCGTTCCCGTCCGCCATGTACGATACGCTTCATGCCAATATCCCGTCCTCCCTGATGCGCTTCTCAGATCAAGAGTTCCCCGAGGACGCCAGGATTTACCCCTCCAGACAAAGCATACGGCAGTACCTAGTGCGATATGCCGCCGACGTCAGGCACATGATCAAATTCTCTTTTCAAGTCACAGATGTAGCCCTCCAGGTGGACGATGAAGGCAGGGACAAGTGGCTGCTAGAGGCTGCATCCCTCACGAGCAATGAGCGGATCGAGGATGTCTTTGATGCCGTCGTCGTCGCCAACGGACACTCGTATATCCCTTATATTCCTGACCGGAAGAACATGAGAGAGTTCCACCAGGCTCACCCGCATGTCATCATCCACTCAAAGCAGTTTCGCAGCCCTGATGCGTTTTCGGGCAAGAACGTCGTGGTGGTTGGCAACGGCCCTTCAGGGACGGACATTGGTCGCCAGATAAACCAAAAGTGTCGCAAGCCAGCATTGCTATCGGTGAGGAGCCCGACCCCCCCAGAGGTCCTCGACTTTACCGGATGCGTAGAAGTGCCGAGCATAGAAGAGTTCCTCGTCGAAGAAAAGGGGATCCGGTTCACCGATGGCAGCGTGAAGACGGATATAGATGCTGTCGTGTTTTGCACAGGCTTTCTCTTCAACTATCCGTTCTTCGCTGGGCTGGAGCACAAGTTGATGACCACCGGGAAAGGCGTGCATGGTCTGTACAAACATCTGTTCTGCATACAGCATCCGACTCTCGTCTTTCCCAGCATCAACAAGAAGACCATCCCCTGGCCGCAGTCGGAGACGCAGGCTGCCGTATTCGCCGCCGTGTGGTCAAACAACCTGCGTCTCCCGACTCGCCAGGCAATGGAGGACTGGAGCATGGAATTAGAGGAGAAGCAAGGCGAGTCGCTTCACCTGTTTGGACCCAACGAGGATGGATACTACATCAACGAATTGCACGACTGGGCAGTCGAGGCCAAGCATCTCGGAAAGGAACCGCCGCGCTGGGATGACGAGAAGTTCTGGGAGAGGTCCATCTACGCAGCAGCCAAACTGCGGTTTGAGGAACAAGGCTGCCAAGCAACTACTCTCGGCGAGCTCGGTTTCCACTACCGCCCTGGCTGGAAGGACCAATGAAAAACGTAAGCCATCTAGATCGCCCCCGGGCTTCGTTGCAGCAATTCCCATTCGTGACACGCAGCACCAAAACCCCCCCCGTTGTTCTCCCCTCATGCCAACACATACAAAGTGGAAATCCTGCCATGTGGGAAGCCGAGTTGCTGCTGTTGCTTCTTCTACCGTGCGCAGAAGAACCTTGGGAGGTATGTATGCACGGAGTATGTACGGAGTACTGTAACATACCTGTAGAGGCTCGATAAGGGAGCTAACTAAGCACTAATATATCTCGATCTCCTGCCTTATCGCGCCGGCGGAGTTGGCCTGGCGCGGACCGGATTGTCGGACGTGGCCCTCCACCGCTCGATGGAAAATGGGTTGATTTGTCAGATTTCCTAGGGTATTCCTAGGGTACGGAGTACTCCATGGTGGTTCATGTTGTCAATTGGTAAGTGTTTGCGGGAATCGGGAGGAGGTGATCCTGTTGACAGGGGGGGGGGGGGGGGGCGGCGCGCCCAAGCTCACGCCAGAAGAACCGTTATCCTTCTTGAATTCGAGATTCTTGGTTGTTTTTTGTCTCTCCCCTCTAATCATTTCATCTCTCTTTTCGTTCATATGGTGAACTATTGCTTGCTTTCCATCAAAGCCCTTCTCGCCCTTCACCGCTGTTAGGTTTTCTTATTTTCCTCTCATCGACGAATCATTGAACCACCTCCTCCATCTTAAGCTACCGTCGATCCGAGACAAAATCGCCCAAAAAAGGTTATCGTTAGGCTAGACTTTCCAACGGGTTTTTCTTTCGCCCAGCAAGCTCCGTAATAGTAGTTATTATTATTACCATGGCGGCAGCGCCTCTTGGACCCCCAGCGGACCTGAGCCACCACTTCTCAGAGACGACCAAGAACCGCACCGCGAGTTCAATCAAGAAGTTTTACAAATTCTTTCAGATCCCGGGTATAGGGAATTTGGCTGGTGGTACGTTGCACACTTTTTTATTTTTATAACCATCTTATATTTCCCTTTTCTCTTTGCCCCTGCTTGTATTGCCTACAAGTATGCAATGCAACTTGTTTTTGGTGCCACCGCATCTCCTCTTTTTCGGATCATCGGCTGCTGCTAATGCAGCCTTGCGTACTCCGTACATACATGATGAAAAGAATCCGGGGATCTTGGGAGCTGACGAGCAAATACGAAACGTGCAGGACTGCCTAATGTGAACCTCTTCCCCTTTGACACACTCGAGGCGCAAATAGCAAAGCCGGAGAGATGGACGCCCTCACCCAACTACCCCGGCGGTGACGATGATGATGATGATGTCGCCGCCGCCGCCGCCTCGCTGAGCGACAAGGCTGAGCCTGCCGCGGGCACTCACATCACCGTGCCCAAGAAGACGGCCGAGAGCGATCCGATGAAAAAGATTGACCTCTCGACGGCGCTCCAGTACGGCGTCGCCGACGGGTACCCGCCGCTGCACTCCTTCATCCGCCAATTCACCCGCAATCACCTGCACCCCGTCGTGCCGTTCGAGGGAGGCCCGGAAGTCATCCTCACGACCGGCTCCACGGACGGCTTCGCCAAAGCGACCGAGATGCTCGTCGAGCCCTGGTCGCTCGCCGCCGGCGACCGCGTCGAGGACCGGCCGGCCATGCTGACCGAGATCTTTGTGTACAACAACGCCCCCGGCAACGTCAAGCCCAAGGGCGTTCGGATCGTTCCTGTCGAAATTGACGGTCAGGGAATGATTGTCAAGGGACCTGGTGGCCTGGAGGATGTGCTCGACAACTGGGATCTTACCCAGGGCCGTCGTCCTCATCTCTTGTACACCGTGAGGTAAGAAAGGCTCTTTCCCCCCCCCCCCCCCGTTTACAACCCAAGTTGAAAATGAAATTTCAAGTGGAATATAGTAACTAATACTGAACAAAAAAAATTGCAGCATCGGCCACAATCCTACAGGTGGCGTCCAGTCTGTCGAGCGCCGCAAAGAAATCTATGAGCTCTGCGTCAAGTACGACATCATCATCATCGAAGACGACCCATACTGGTACCTCCAGTTCCCCTCGGCCGCCGCCGGCGAGGCAGCATCCCGCGGCCTCCCCGTCCCCCAGGCCGTAGAAGAAGAAAAAGAAAAAGGGCAAGAGCACAACAACAAGCCGGCCAAGTCGAGCGGGTACGAGTTCCTCGACTCCCTGACGCCGTCGTACCTGAGCGTCGACTACCAGGGCCGGGTCATCCGCCTCGACACCTTCTCCAATACGGTCGCCCCCGGGTGCCGCCTCGGCTGGATCACGGCCCAGCCCGCCTTGATCGAGCGCCTCGCGCGCATCACCGAGACCAACACCCAGCAGCCCTCGGGCTTCGTCCAGTCCATGGTGGCCGAGGCCGTCATGGGCCCCCAGCAGCCCGTGTCGGCCTTCAGGATGCTCTCCGTCCTGGACAGGCAGAACTTCTCGGGCTGGAAGATGGACGGCTGGGTCCGCTGGCTGGCCGGCCTGCGCGGCGTCTACGAGCGGCGCATGGCGCGCGTGTGCGCCATCATGGACGACAACGCCCACCAGCTCAAGCAGTCGACCCCCAAGCGCGGCGGCGACGCCGAATGGGGCGTCATCACCAAGACGCGCCTCATGTCCTTTGACTGGCCCCGCGGCGGCATGTTCATCTGGGTCCGCATCCACTTCGAGAACCACCCCCTCTGGAAAGCCAAGGGCAGGTCGGTCCCCCTCCTGGACGGGCCCATGCTGTCGACCGCCTTCATGATGCACCTCACCCACAAGCCCAACCTCATCCTCGGCGCCCCGGGAAGCATGTTTGGCGCCACCGAGGCCATCGCCGCCGAGCGCGGCTGGCAGTTTATGAGGCTGTGCTTCGCCGCCGAGGATGAGGCCGTCATCGAGCCGTGCGCCCATCGCTTCTCCAACGGTCTGCAGAAGTTTTGGCGCATCAAGAGCGTGGGTGAAATCGAGAAACTCATCGAGGAGGCTAGCGCAGACTCTGTCGAGGCGGAGCAGCAGCAGCAGCAGGGTGTGGTAAACCTTGGATATCCCATGGGATGTTAAGATGGGCCATGTACGCGATGGTGTGCAGGTGTGTGTGTTTCTTTGGGAGGCACATGTGCTACTGGAAACATCTTCACAATGATTTCGGATAAGTAGGACAAGACAGACATACATACGATAATCGAAGGCAAATGACATATATGAACAATGGGGAAACATTTTTTGTTATGGTCATTTCAGTAGTTTTGAATCTTCTTTTCTTTTCGTTAAGCTATAAGAGAGCTTCCAAGTGTTGATTCCGAAATGCCGTAATACGCCCACCGTAACAAATCCATCCGTAAGTTGGGAGAAAAAAGGAGGCGAGGCTCCCCCTCTCTCTTTAAAAGAGTCCGACTGCGCACCCAGCGAACCCCCAATAAAACCCGTTCCAGGGAAGCAAGCCGAGGAGCAGACTTTTTTTTACTCCTGCTTCTTCTGGGACTCCTGAGCAAACACCTTGGCGTAAGGGTTGAGGCGGAGCATGACCTGCTTGTTGCGAAGAGGGTTCTTCTTCTGGACGGCAGAGCGGCGGGTGACGGCCTCGCCCTTGGGGGCGTTGAGAGAGGTCTGGATCTCAGAGCTGTTGATGAGACGGTTGAGGTCGGACTGGGAGACGACGTTGGAGGGCAGCAGGAAGTCGCGCTTGTAGGCGGTGGAGTCGGTGGTGGAGCCGTAGATGTCGTCGAGGGCCTTGAAGGCGGCAGAGGTCCAGATGATGAAGCGACCGAGGTGGCCACCAGGGGCGAGCTGGAGGAGGTTGAGGGCGGTCACGGGGGAGGTCTCGACACCGGGGATGTTGCGGAAGCCCTGGACGATGTCCTTGCCGTCAACCTCGGGGTTGTAGACGACGAGGGGACCGCGGCGCTGGCGGTGACGGCGACCACGGAGCTTGCCCTTGCCGGAGCGGAGCTTCTTGGAGCCCTTGACCTTCTCGATCTCGGCACCGGCGCCGACGCTCTTCAGAAGAGCGAGCGAGTTCTTGGTCTGGCCGACCGTCTTGAAGAGCTCGGAGTCGACGACCAGGGGAACCTCGGGGATGGTCATGACCTGGTGACCACGGGCGAGGAGGAGAGGGACGGCGGCAGAGGCGGCCAGAGCAGAGCAGACGGCGTAGCGCCTGGTTTCCCCGGGTCAGTATATAAACCCTTTCAGTCAAGACATGCATGATTCTCAGGTACTCACTTGTGGCCCTGGTTGACCTTGACGTGCCACTTGCGCCAGATCTTGGTAGGGGCGAACATGCGACCAGAACGGCACATGTTACCGAAGGCAGCCTGACCAGCACGGTGGGTACCACCACCAGAGACACGGGGGATACGGGCGACGGCACGACCTGAAGTTTAGAATGTCAGCCAAACAATTTCCAAAACCCCCAATGATCCAGCAGAAGTTTCTTGAGGCGAGCGAGAAAAAAAGGCTGGCAAGCTCTCCATCCAACGCCCAGAGAGAGTTTCCTTCTATTTCATTTCTCTTTCTGTCGTTTGGAGCAGCTTCCCCTCCCACTCCCCCTCTTCCACTTCGAATCAAGAACCCCCCGCCAGACCAGATTTTTCTCTCAAATCACTAACCAGTTCCCCAAGACTCAGCAGAGGTCTGGTGACCGGCCTTCTCGCTCACGGCATAGGGCTGGCGCTTGTTCTTGGCCATGCCAGTGTGCACCTGCTGCACGATATCCGGGCGGATAGGGCTGGCGAAGACGGCGGGAATGGTGTGGGTAGCCCCCGAGGGAGCACCATCTTTGCCAATAATTGTGACGGTAGGTCGCGAAGCCATTGTGACGGTTGGGACTAGAACCTGTGTAAGAAAAGGGAAGAGGTTAGTATGGCTGCGACTTGTTTGCCTATGTTCGCTCGCGCGAGGGAGAGAAAATTTCGAGCGTACCTAGGTCGTTGGACGGCGTGGGTTGTGGTGGTTATGCTGAAAGACCAAAATTTCCCCAACTGGGTCAATAATTTTTGGATTTTCGAGTTGGTGGGCAAAGGCCCTAGAGCGAGGTACGTACCTAGCCCTCACGCCGGCTGGTGTTGGTGGGCGTTATTGTGGGGTCACCGTTGTGTCGTGCGATTGGCTCAGAGATAATAGCTGCCGATTCCCAAAGATGACCTTACCTTCTAATAGCCTTCCAAGAGCTTCTCACGGTCTAGCATGGTGTTATCATTAAGAGCGTTACTCCCAGGAAGAATATGAAAAAGTCTTTTTTTCTTTTTTCCTTTTTTTTCTTCATGGTATCCAAGCACTGTTCGCTACATGTTTCATCAGTTCAAGACCATTATTCATACAACGTAACATCGTTAATTCATCCACACAATCTATTCCCATCTCTTCCATTCCTCCACAAGTTTCGAGACTTGCTGATCGGTCCATTCCTTGTCATGACCAGCTCTATCTAGCTTGACCAACTTGCTGTGTATATCTGCTTCAACTTCTAGCCTTTCACGTACTTTTGCTTCAAGAAGCTTGGGGTCGTTCCTTCGGCAAGCTTTATTGAAAATCTCCCTCATGCGAGGAGAGTAAAGCTGACATGTCACTTCCCGTCGTCGCTGCTTGTCCATGTAAAAGTTCTTTGCAATTAAATTGTCGTCAAGAAGTTTTGGTCGCACAACTTCATCGAAGCATTCGGGACACACCGTGAAGTCCGGCAGGAATTGCATAACATGCCAGTAACCATAGGGAACCGGGCTGTCTTCACGGCACTCCTCTACGGCGCTCAGCTTCTCCAGCTTGGACGCCAAGCTAACAAGATTGGGCGACCGCTTCGTGTTACTCGCCTTGTGGGACGTTGTTTCGAGTGCATCGAAATAAAGCGCAAATCTCTTGCGTTTCGGTGTAAAATGTAGAGCGCAGACGCTCTTGACCGCGTCGGGTTTAAGTTCCAGCGGTACAAAGATTCCATCCAAATTCGGTAGCATAGTTTCCACTATCTTCGCACACTGAAAGCACACGGTGAAGTTTGGCACAGGCCGTCGCCTCGATGGATCTCGGATCGTGAGCCAATCTCGAACCTCCCTTCTTGAACCCGGACATGGCTGACTTCGAAAAGCACTGACCTCGTTGGCAACTCGCTTCAATAGACGCAGGTCTGACTTCTGACCCAATACAGTCAAAAGCCAAGCTATGCGATACCAAGGGGAAGTACCAAAGTCGCAGGCAATGGGCGTATCCGTATGTCGTAAGATTGGCTGGAACTCAGTTCGATATGGGGTGTGAGCAAAGACGCCCTCGTAGCATCCAGGGCAGATGTTGAAATCAGTACGGACGAGCGTGAGCCAGTCCATCTTCCCAGGAGTGGGCTCCTTCCGTTGACACTCGGGGAAGTCACTCACACCACTCTGGGCTCTACCTTCTGAATATCGACGATAGTGCCCCATGTCCTCATCAGGAACGACGCCGTCTTTTTCAGGGTCAAAGGTTGGCGGCTGCCAAGGCTTCTGTGACGTTGTACTTGACGGAGTCTCCACAACTCCCTCTCCAAGAGTGTCGATAGGAGGAAACTCTGGCATAGACACTGCCGAACCGGGCAAGCCGTTGCTGGACCAAGTTTGTTCTCTTTTGCCTTGAGGAAAAGCTTTTCTGGGCATGGGGTCCTCGTCAGGGTACGGCAAGCGAGAGTCACGAGTCTCATTGCTGTTGATGGGGAAGGTGAAGGAGCTTCGGGGGTTCATGTTACGGAAGTCAGGTAAACCTCCGGGCACGGATGTCATTGTTGGCCCTCTCGAGCGTGATCGAGGTCCAAGCGGTGCTTGGCGATCTTTACCTGCACCTTGCGTTGTATCAGGTTCCGAGGGCATGGTAAACGAGTCTCGGCGACGGCGTCCATCTCGACCACTGGCGAGGGAATCGTCACTTGAGCGAGCGTCTTCGCGGCGGACTGAACTGGTTGGTTGCTTGTGGGGAGGGGGGATAGGACGATCTCCTTCGGGGCGCCTTGGAGTATCCCGATTCTGACTATCCTTTGTACTGCTCCTTGTCGGCACATACTCCTCCCGAAACCTAGATTCCGGGCGTCTCTCATTCGACATCCGGCGTCGGCTAGGCCTGGCTTCTGTATTGGGGGATGAGCGCCCTCCGGAGTTTGGGCTGATGCTTCCTCGGCGACCGTTCTTATCCCTCTTTCTCTCGTCTCCAATATTAGAGTAACTGCGCCTATGCAAGTATACTGACGATGGTCCATAATTGGAGCCACCATATTCACGATGAGACTTCTCCCTGTCCCGACGCCAAGTGCCGTGTTTGATGGCATCTGGAGTCAGCAAATCCTCATGAGGAGGTGGCTTCGGCCCTGGTGTAAACGCTTCATGGCGTGATCCGCCAACCGCAGACCTAGTACGGTGATGTTCGGACTTCCGTTCACGTCGCATATCGGTGTTGATGGGAGGTAGCTCATTTCGACTCCTCCGGCGAGATAGATGATGTTCCTCCTCTCGAGCGCTCAGCTTGCCATCAAAGACCGGTTCATATCTTCTTCGACTCTTGGCTTCCTCGGGCTCATCAATGATCGGTCGACTGTCACGGCTCTTCTTGGTGGGCGATTCACAGCCTCCCGATTTGCCATCTTGAGGCTCCGCGTTTGGAATGAGGACAAACCGGCGTTCTGGGTTATGCTCGTGGACTTCCATTATGAGAGGATTCTGATCAATGTCTCCTCGAGACGGAGGTTCATCCTCCGAATCGACAGGAGGAGAGCCATGCTCTTTTGCTAATGAGACTTCCTCGTCTTCACAGATTGGTGGTGGTGGGGGAGGACCACGGTGGATAGGCAGCGCGACCAGGTTTGTCCTAGGATCCTCCCGACTTTGTTCAAAGCTGAAGTCGCTCCTTGATGGGGTCAAAGGTGGCGTATCGCTATAAATGTGAGCCGGGCAGCAGATTGCGCGGGCAGCAGTATGGTGTGTGCTGTACTCACTCATATTGGTCTGTCTTGTGTCTAGAGCTGGTAAAGTAACCAGTCTGCAGCAAGGCTGTAATGTCCAAGGGTTCGGTCATTGTAATCGTTTAGTTGCAGATCAGTGTCGAGGAGCGAAGCAAATTTCATCATCGAAAGCCACAGAAAAGTTTCAGCAGTAAAGTGGTCGGGCATCAACGACGCGCACAAACGTCAGGGTAGTCAAGGCCCAAATCGTTGTAATCTTGTCGCCTCTTAATGTGCTTGAAAGCTTCGCAGGCCTAAGGTTGAGAACCGCTGTTCGGCTTTGAGCGCTGGGCCTGCCGGAGATTTGGATCGTAGAAATGAAGATCAAAACAAACGGGGTGATGTTACTGGCTGACGAATTGCGGGAGTGTGCGCAAGGTACGACTTTACCGGTTGATGTAGGCGTACTGGCGTTGGTAGGCGAGGCTCAAGTGGATTTTGAGAGGGGGTATAGGTACTCACTCCGTACTCCGTACTCCTCCTCCTCCTTCTACCAGACAAGGCGAATTCGGCGAACCAAGGTTCCACGCACGCACGCGCGCACGCACGCAACTTTCGAGTTTGAAATATATGTAATAAAAGTAGTAGAAAAGTCAAGAAATTGGGGAATTGATTCGGGGAAAAAAAGTTACGAGGGAATTTGCGGCGCAGACCCGGATAGTCTTGTCTTTCCGAAAATCACCAAAGACCCTCCATCAGGTATTACTAGGTAAGTAAGTGATAGACGAGAAATCGGAGAGCCCTTCTTCACAGCCTGGCCGCCCAAAAGGCCCATCATGTTGGATGACATCGTTTTGTCTTTGACGCCCGACCCGTTACATGGATTTGCGCACTCTCGATTTGTTGCCCCGCCTCACACCGATGGCCTCCACTATGGCTACATCGCTCTACTTCGTACTCCGTACAAGTGGACCTCCCACCCCTCAGCACTGCCCAGGCCGCCAACGACCAGAAACCCCCAAAGCCACACTCGTCACCAGCCG
Organism: Trichothecium sympodiale; assembly: GCA_003012115.1. Lineage (NCBI taxonomy): Eukaryota > Fungi > Ascomycota > Sordariomycetes > Hypocreales > Trichothecium > Trichothecium sympodiale. Next base: position 57,092 of record PXOB01000146.1, read on the forward strand.
CATATGCAGCTACACGACAACTGGCATCCATCGAACATCGGCGACTCCATGTGGTGGGCTTGGATCGATCTGTATGTAGTATATGCACGAAACATTCTTTGACGTAATTACACGCAAGGCAGGCTTGAGTCACATCGTTTCTCTATGCGCATGAAGCATCATTAAGTGTCTTCTACCTTGTGATTTGCTGGTTCGTTGCTAGGACAGAACTTCGATTACACGTGTTAGAATCTGGCCAATTCCGTTGGTGATGGGTCGAGGACACATAGATGATGTGCTGCTAGCTAATAAAGGTGAATAACGACGACTTTTCATCAACTCGTGGTCTGCTGTCCCCGGTCTAGTCCATAAATGCTACCCTGCAATGCGTGAGAAGTCATATAAAATTTTCAACGGCTCGCAGAGGGCATAAGCGTTAATGTTCTTATCCGGTCATTACTAATGTAGGCCTAATTTGTTACTCATCACAAATAATGAACCTACGTATACGTGACAGACGCATGAGCCACCGTGTGATGGCAAGGCATTCCTAGCTGTCAACCAACATTTCTCCCACAGCACAATTGGAAAAATTAGGTTCTCAATTACTCCATAACCATGCTTCATAACCCTGGTCAGCCTGTTGTCGACGCGTTTCCTCATCGATCAAGTTGATTATGCAAAATGCTGTCCCTCCTCTGACCGTCTGGCCACACCCACCACCGGTAGGTACGTTGTTACCCGTTAATCCTCAAGGAGATCAGCAATGTCCTTGTCATCCTCCTCCTCTTGTTGCCGTCTCTCCTCAGCCTCCATCAAGTTCTTCAGGAACTGCCTTTGCCTGGTCCTGGCCTTCTGACCCCAATCAGCACCAGTGCCTTCGCCCTCATGTAAATCCTCGTCATCTTCCGGTGCAGCCTTCTTGCCATTGCGTAGGTCGTTGGGGGAAATGTCGGCCTTGGCCTTGGCGAGGGCATCGTCCCTCTCCATCTTCTTCACTGCCTTTCCAGACATGATTCTGATCACATAGGGGCGCAGGAGCATGTAGCCACCGACAACCATGACGAGGCGGATCCAATTGTAGATGCTCATATCTGAGAGACCTTCCATCACGTTCTGCGAGGCATTACCGCCAAACTGGACGAACTTTAATGCAAGTTTGCCCAGATCATTCAGCTCGACCTTCTCATTGTCGGGCTGCTCAGTCGGCGCGGCCATAGGGTCCTCCATTATGGCTTGTTTTGGTGGGATTCTGCTTGAGCGTTGCTGAGTGGATTCCTGCCGAAAGGGGGGAGAGCTGCAGAGGTGTTGGGAGAAGGTGGAGCTCAGCACAAAGATATGTCATCGACTTCTTCTCGTCTGACGGATAAAAGTGTTGTAATCCGAGCAGTCCGGTCAATCTTATGAATGAGCTCGGTCGCGTCCAAGAAGAAGAAGAAAAGAGTTATGTAGAGCTTGAAAGTTTTTGAGTTGTTTGGTCGCGCCTGATCCACTATAGGTGAAGTCGCGCTAGGTATGAGTGAGAAGCCAACTCCAACGTGTCAGGAATCTTAGTGTGAAATTGGGTGTTGATACAGGATGTGATGGATGTGATGGCAATCATGAGCGGAAACAAGAGCTTGAGTTGAAGAAGGGAGAGAGAGACCGTAATAAATTTCACTCTGCTATTTATTGAGCTTTCATATCCCTCATTCAGTATCCTTTGAGTTTAGATGAGCCGGGACCCGCGCTTAGGCCAGAGACAGAAAAGAGCGGTCACAAAAGAACAGAGAGGCCTTTTAATGGTAGACTGCGTTGGCATAGAAAAAGCACGTTTTTTTTTTTTTTTTTTTTTGGCTACAAAAGCTAGTATATGTCTTCCACTTTTTGAACATTTAGCGGTATATTTATTATAATTTCCGGTTGAGCCGCAAGACAGCTCGGTAAAGGACGTTGCAGAGCATACTTTGAGCTAAGTCGCTCTCTGATTCCCTTTTTTCTGTCAACATGACGGAGAGCGCGAGGTCACGTGCTATCCCACTACCTTTAGGTAGTCACCTTACTCCGTACTCCGTACCCGTAATGCCTGAGGTGGCCACTTGCTCTTAGTGCGGGGACGCTGTGTACCTACCTAAGGTAGGTAATGGATTAGCTGCAGAGCGGCCGGTATTAGGGTGGGTGGTCTGAAAAATTTCGGAGCCACCCAAAACCTCTTGTTGAAGACGAGATAGCACCACTGCGTGTCACTGAGTTCGACTTTTCTCCCCCCTTCTCGGTCGTGGGTTTCCGCTTGTAGTATTGTAGTTTCTTTATAATACCTCAAACTCCATCAAAATGCCTACCGCCTTCAGAGCAATTACGCCTTTCCTGCGCACTGCGCGCCATGGCCTCAAGTCCGGCAACGCCAGCCCCCTCCAGGCCGCTATCAAGAGGCAGAGCGTTGCTCCTGCTCTGAACCTGTACCGCTCCTACGCTGTGTTTGAGCGTACGAAGCCTCACGTTAACATTGGTTAGTTTGAAGCTGCGAATATGGCTGCATAGACTCGACTGACACGGAGGAAAAAACAAGGTACCATTGGCCACGTCGATCATGGCAAGACTACCCTCTCTGCCGCCATCACCAAGCGTCAGGCCGAGAAGGGCATGGCCAACTTCCTTGAGTACGGTGCCATTGACAAGGCTCCCGAGGAGCGTGCTCGTGGTATCACCATTTCTACTGCGCACATCGAGTACTCGACCGAGAACCGCCACTACTCCCACGTCGACTGCCCTGGTCACGCCGATTACATCAAGAACATGATTACTGGTGCTGCCAACATGGACGGTGCTATTATTGTCGTCGCTGCTTCCGACGGTCAGATGCCCCAGACCCGTGAGCACTTGCTCCTTGCCCGTCAGGTCGGCGTTCAGAAGATTGTCGTTTTTGTCAACAAGATTGATGCCGTCGAGGACCCCGAGATGTTGGAACTTGTCGAGATGGAGATGCGTGAGCTTCTAAGCACGTATGGCTTCGAGGGTGACGAGACCCCCGTCATTATGGGTTCCGCCCTGATGGCCATGCAGAACCAGAAGCCTGAGATTGGTGCCAACAAGATTGACGAGCTTCTCAAGGCCGTCGATGAGTGGATCCCCACCCCCGATCGTGATCTCGAGAAGCCCTTCCTCATGGCTGTCGAGGAAGTCTTTTCTATTGCTGGCCGCGGTACCGTCGTATCTGGCCGCGTCGAGCGCGGCACTCTTAAACGTGAGCAGGAGGTCGAAATCGTTGGTAAGGGTATGGAGACTGTCAAGTCCAAGGTCACCGACATCGAGACCTTCAAGAAGTCTTGCGACGAGTCTCGTGCCGGTGACAACTCTGGTCTCCTGATCCGTGGTGTCCGTCGTGAGGACCTCAAGCGTGGTATGGTTGTTACTCAACCCGGTACTGTCAAGTCCCACACCCAGTTCCTCGCTTCCCTCTACGTCCTCAGCAAGGAGGAGGGTGGTCGCGAGAAGGGTTTCCGTGAGCACTACCGTCCCCAGCTCTACCTCCGTACTGCCGACGAGTCTATCGACCTGACCTGGCCCGAGGGTACTGAGGATGCCTCTTCAAAGATGGTCATGCCCGGTGACAACGTCGAGATGGTCGTCACCATGTTCCACCCCAACGCCGTCGAGACCGGTCAGCGCTTCAACATCCGTGAGGGTGGCCGCACCGTCGCCACTGGTCTCATTACTCGTATCATTAAGTAAAGAGATAGTGTGGGGCTTTAAAACAAAACAAAACAAAACAAAACAAACAAGCATGACTTGATGAGGCGCATAGAAGGGAAGTGAGCATTTCGCTGGAAGATGTACGATATCATTTGTTTCCTTGTCAATGGAAGATGGCCACGGATCTTCACTCTGTTTCGTCTTCTTGCTCTTCTTATTGTCTCAACCATGTACTTTAGATATAAAAGGGGAGTGATGCATGACTATGTATGTATAGCAAACAAAAGACACTGTATAAATAATATCATATCTCAAAGTGTAGCCTCGTGAGGTATATCGTTCGCCCGACCAGGAAAACTGCATCATAATACATGGTCACGAATGGATTTAGTGCCGGTGATCTGTGAAAAGAGACAAAGGGTTATGTTCCATGTAGTGGTATTCGTCTATCCTTGGAGGATGTTCGTTAGACGCACGATGTCATCAAAACCAAGCAAGCCATTTAACTCCAGTTTCCGGACGGCCGCCATTCCAATAGTTTTTTATGCGAAAGCTATCGCATTTCTCGATGCAGTTCTACTTTCCTCCACACTTCTCCCATTCAACGATCCCAGCCGTATCAGATTCGCGAGACGAAAATATTTAGCGGAACTACAGGTTCATTTGGTCAGCATTGAGTCCCAAAGAGGTTGAAATTTCGTGGTGTTCCTACCTTGTTGAAACCGATGTCCTTGGCCTTCTCACGGAAGCACTGACGGCAGAGGTTGAGGTCATACTTGCGGATAAGACCGGCTCTGTGCTTGCAGACACGGCTATTCAAGAGACATGTTAGCCCTCTTATATCTCCAACATCCATATGTATCGTGCCAGGCCTCGACGTCGCTCGGCGGGTCGAATTCGTAATAGACGGCATGGGGGGGGTTTTCAATCGTACCATTGGCGAGAGCCCTTGCCGTAGGTGCGCGGGCGCGAGTTCCAAACTGCTTCGTGAGCCATGGTGAAATCGTTGGCTTTGACTTGACGGAGATGTTGTCGGTGTCGTGAGTTTGGAGGGCGTGGAGGTGTCAAAGTCTCTTGGGCGTTCGGGATGCGGCAACCGGGATCGAGTTTTGAAATTCTTCTGTGTGCGCCGTTAATTGCTTAGCAGGGCAAGCGCGGCCCTTTTCCCGATCCTGTGATGGTCACCCGAGCTTTTGCCGACGGTCTTATCTTATCGGTGCTCCACCTCCCAAGTCCCTTGTCTTGGCATTTTGCCCCTCCATTACGCACCAGGTTTAAAGGTGGCTTCTTGCTTGGCCGTTGATTACGTACCTAATCAAAAGCTTACAATAGCAATATCGGTTACAATTGGCTTTCAGCTTGCCCCCTTTAGTTCATTTCTTGCGTTACATTCTACTCGACATATCAGGGGTTTCTGACATTGCCGTCTTGAAACTTCAACACAATCAGCCATGTTGCTCAAGAGCTTCCTCTTTGGGGCTCTAGCTGCCACTGCAGCTGCCAAGTCCGCCGTCATTGATCTCACCCCCTCCAACTTCGACGATGTCGTTCTCAAATCTGGCAAGCCTACTCTTGTAGAGTTCTTCGCCCCGTGGTGCGGTCATTGCAAGAAGCTCGCTCCCGTATGGGAGGAGCTCGCCCAGACTTTTGAGCATGCAAAGGACAAGGTTCAGATCGCCAAGGTCGACGCCGACGCCGAGAGATCACTCGGAAAGCGGTTCGGTATCCAGGGTTTCCCTACGCTCAAGTTCTTCGATGGAAAGAGCGATAAGCCACAGGAATATAAGTCTGGGAGAGATCTAGAGAGCCTGAGCAGCTACATCACAGAGCACACTGGTGTTAAGACCAAGAAGAAGCAGGAGCTTCCTAGCAAAGTTGAGATGCTAAACGATTCCACCTTCTCTGGCGCTATTGGTGGCGACAAGAATGTTCTCGTTGCCTTTACTGCTCCTTGGTGCGGACGTAAGTATAAATCGGTTGACGAATGATATTTTGCTCGGACTAACAAATGCACACAGACTGCAAGAACCTCGCCCCAGTTTGGGAGACGGTCGCCCACGACTTCGCCAACGATGAGAATATCCTGATCGCCAAGGTCGATGCTGATGCACCCAATGGAAAGGCTACCGCTAAGAAGTACGATGTCACGTCTTATCCCACCATCAAGTGGTTCAACGCTGGTAGCGAGGAGGCTGTCGCATATGAGGGTGGCCGTCAAGAGAAAGACTTCCTTGACTGGGTTAACTCCAAGGCTGGTACCCACAGAGTTCCAGGTGGCGAACTCGATCTCGTTGCTGGTACCATTGAGCTCCTCGACTCGCTCGTGTCAAAGATCAGCGATGCTTCTTCCGTTGCCGACCTCGCCAAGGAGGTTAAGACGCAAGCTGAGACTCTCAAAGAAACTGCTCAACACAAGCACGCCGAGTACTACGTCCGTGTCTTTGACAAGCTCAACAGCAACAACGACTACGTTTCCAAGGAGCTCGCTAGACTTGATGGCATCCTCAAAAAAGGTGGCTTGGCCCCGGCCAAGCGCGACGAGATCCAAAGCAGGACCAACGTTCTACGCAAGTTCGCCGAGGTGCTGGCCGAGAAGGCTGCTGATGTCAAGGAGGAGCTATGAAAGGTTTTAAGGCTAAGGAAAAAATAAGGAACCCTCCGTGCTCTATCATGGAGAGCACAAGGATCAATGATTTAATGCAAGGCAAGCAAGATTTATGATGACCTAGTTCAGAGCCTACTTGATGTAGGTATTCCTAAATAAGCCCGTCTTCAGAGGAGTATGAAGATTAGAGTCTCTCATAATTTGTAGAGTGTTGCCGTGATGGGCTATCGTTCAACCTATGCATTGATCAAGGTGACTTTGAAGAGTTTGGCTCTTCATTCTTGTTCTTGACCACAGCTGCCTCTAATGTATCCAGTCGTCGTGACATCTCATCCACTACACCATGTTAACGCTCGATCTAGATGAAAGCGCTGAGCGGTCTTACTCTTGGCGAATATCTCTGATGAGACGCTGGTGAATTTGTTGGAAAGGGTGTTGAGCAGCTCCTCCACAGCGGCGGAGACATCAGGGCGAACCTCTTCTGCGGACTTTTCATCGATCAGTAGCTGTATTTATAGAGGACTGCGAGGTGATGAGACCTACGGCGTTGGGGATGTCATCGTTGACCTCCTGGTCCTTTTGATTCGAAGACATGATATCTGCCAAGTAGCAGTAGTGAAGGAATGAGAAAAATCAAGGGCCTCCAGAAGGGTCAAGGATGATATACCCGGGGGAATGGGAGAAATCGAGTCGCTGGAATTTTCCTTGAGTTGGTTTGTCTTGTGTGTATCTATATGGGTTTAGAGAGAAGGCTGTTGGTTGGTTTCCGTGCTTCAGGCTTCCTTAAGCTCGCCCCTCAATCACAGGGTGGGTTGGGTTGCGGTCGCTGTAAGCGCTACCCTAGCAGGAAGCTTGAGCTCAAAGCTCCACAGCATATTGTGTACGGCGGATACCTAACCGTGGATGTCGCAGGACAACTATTACTGACTTTCGACTTTTATCCTTTTCACCTTTCAAACGTTTCCCAACGCGGCTTACTCCCCCTCCTTCCAGGCAAACATCGCGTGGATGGATCGAGCATTGGTGCAAAAACAGATGATGTTATAGCAATAATAGAGTGCGTTCTTTGATAACGCAGCGCGGAAACCTACATCATGCCGACCCAAGCCCAGCGGCACACCCCGCTGCTCGGTTGATATTCCTGGGCGAAGGAGAGCCTGTTTGGTCGCATGTGTCTGGTACAAGTGCAAAGGGGAATGGGTGCACAAGGGAAGGACGGGTCCGTTTAGAGAGGATACGACAGCTTACCACCTTGGGTGTGAGGCGTGCCTTTTATATCAATGGGTTAGCGATAAAAGTCAAATAGGTGTGGAATATGGTCGGCGGAGCGAAGAGAGGAGACGAAACCAACGATGCGCAACGCGGAACATGGACTGTTGCAGTGACTCTGTGACGACGCATGTTCCATACAGCGTGCTTGGAGGGTTGGATGAGAGGAGGAGCTGCCTTTCCTGTGAGCGATCTGTGTGGTTTTTGTACGCATACATGTGATATGTACATGACCGTATAGCGTTGATCATGAAGAGTAGTAGATTTGATCGAAACGAATCGAGACTATATTGGGAGGTGGTGGTACATGCTATCATACAAGAATATGTTTTGCAGCCGACGGGGGAGTTCATAACGTCGATGAAAAGAGGCATTATTCTCGAGTTATTTCTCCTTGGACTCCTCCCTCTGTTGCGCCCTCTCCCTCTCTCTGAGCTCCTGGTCAGTGACAATTTCCGAGCTAGGTTTCCAGTTCCCGGCCCAGACATCTCTAATCTGCTCCATGATGATGTCGCCCATGCCCTTGCCCTCTTCAAAGGACTTTGCGTGCTCTGCCGCCCTCTTGGCCTGCCAATCCTTGCCCTCGCCCCCCATCCAGACATCCTCCGCCAGCTTGACGATGCGGTTCTTGTCGTCTTGATGGTGATCATCGTGATGCTCCTGCTGCTGCTGCTCCTGCTCCTGCCTCAGCTTCCGGTCCCTCGCATCTTTCTGCTCCCGGATGAGCCTCTGCGTGCGCAGCGCCGGCTCGGGCAGCGTCGAGACGTCGAGGGCCGAGGAGGCGCGGTTCTGGAAGCGCGCATAGATGCTCTTGCCCGTGTAGGCGTAGGCGAGCTGGTTGGTCGATAGGGACAGGCCGCCGGCTAGGACGAAGAAGCGCAGGTCCATCTTCCGGGGGGGAAGCAGCATAGCTAGGGGGCAGATGACGGCGCCTGCTATAGCCGCATTGTGGATGAAGGGGTTTCGCTCAGGGAGGACCGCCGTGGGGTCTAGGTCTGGTCGTGGTCGTGGTTGTTGGGCCATGGTAGTATTGTTCTTTTATCTTTCTTCCTCCTGTTGTTGTTTCTTGGCTCTTTGTTTTTTCTTATTTTCCTTTTTCGGACTTTAATTACTATGGTTAGTCCGTATATCCCGACTTCGCTAAACTGCGAAAAATAGAATCCTTTGAAATCGATTGGATAGATAATCGTAATGCGATCGATTGTATTAGAAATCTGGGACAAGCCGTGGAATGGTGGGAAGGGGGGGGTTGCTCGTGATTTTTTTCTTCTGTTTTTAGATATGCTTCCATTCTAGATCCTACTACCCTATAAGTAGGAGTTTTGTCTTAGTACGGACGCGACCGCGACCACGACTACGAGCACGAGCGTGTCTATAGATATCTTAAATCCTAGAATCTAAGTCCTATAAGTAGGTATGAGGTGAATAAGTAGCAGTATTTAATTGTATTCCGTAATATTAGTTCCCTAATCAAGAGATATAGCGATACAGCAACCTCCCACCATCACTCCACGCGGCCACCCCGTTGCCGCTAATCCTCACTATCTTAGTACCCTCGGTCTTGAATCCCGGTGCCCGGTTCAATGTCCCCCGAGAGGGATTCAGGACGCTCGGTCCTCCGTAGCGCCCAAAGTAGGTGTGCCGCTGTCAAACGTCATTCGTGCTCCTATTAAATGTCTACCACTCTCGGCCGCTGCAAGGTGACACTTTGCATGATTGCTACCTTGACGGCGGTAATATGTCGTATAGATCACACCAATGGCTACGACCTTGAATCCTCGCATTTTGGCGTTATATTATTGGCTTCTCTGCCCACCCAAGCAAGCATCAATAAATGCTACGAGTCCTCGAAAATATGACTAGCTAGTCTTATGTGCGATAGTCCTTGACACGCCCGTGACCTGCGACACGAGGCGAGACTCATCGCCATTATACGTGTTGGTGTCGCCGCCCTGGATGTACTCGGTATTGTACTGCGAGATGCCATGCGCCTTGAAGTTGATGGCGAATTCAAGGCTTTGACTGAGCATCTGGCTTATGGCTGAAACTGCCGAGGCCATCGCAGAAGCAGCTGAAATACTTGCAGTCGCTGGCCATGCTGATGTCGGCATCGATAAGGTCTGGGCGCAGATCGCTTCCGAATCTAATTTAGCTCCGTGTGGAAATTTATGTACTTTTCTCATGGAAGATGACCCTCGTCTGAGGCGGCGACGTCTGCTCTAGCTGGGATTGAAACTTTAGGGGACTGATCGTCTAGATATTAGCGTGTACATGAACTTGAGAAGAAAGAGGAATATACTGACGGCATTGCGATGAACTGTCTACCTCAAGATGCGTAATTAGTAGTAGTAGGATTACAGCGTGCTGCTTATGAACATCCACTGGCCGGCACGAGAAGATAAACAGGCAAAAGACAAGGCATGTGTTTACTGCTGTAGGCTACGTGACCCCTAGATTTTCTAATTTGAATCGGACTAGGGATTAGGGGTTCAGTCAGTTCAGGAGTTTCCCGTCGTTAAAGGGGGAAAAGGGGAAGAAAGGAAAAAGACGTCAGGGCGGGGGAGGGGAAGAAAAGAACACAATTATATATATGTACATGTATATTTGGCTACGATATTCGCTAGTGCCCTTTATAGAGCTGGTATCCTGTTTATCAACTAAACCAGTTGTGTTTGCAGACTAGCCCAGTTATGTTTGCTCGATATTAGTTGATAATGTCATATATTTCTGTACCAAGACCAGTGGAGCTACCAGCTATTCCCAAGCTAGACTATCAAGTAATAATCCAATTAAATTGTTTTCCCGTCCCTCAAAGCCGTACATAAAAATGTTATGCAACCCCAAACACCGAACCCATACCATTCTTCACGACGTCGCAAGTTTTAACCGCTGCTGGTCAAAGGAGAAGGCTCAACGCCAACACGCTCCTTGCTGAGGATGTCAAGCAGGAGCTGGCTAGGGCGGTTGTCCTTGTAAACCTTCTGGCTCTCCTTGGCGAGCTGGACGCTCTGAAGGTACTTCTCGAAGAGGTACGAAGAGTCCATGGGGCCACCCTTGGCCTCGGGGTGGAACTGAGTTGAGAAGATAGGGCGTGTCTTGTGGATCATGCCTTCATTACTGCCATCGTTTAGGTTGACAAAGTACTCCTTGAAGTCGCTTGGGAGAGTGCTGGCGTCGATAGCGTAACCGTGGTTCTGGCTGGTAATGTGGCACTGGCCGGTGGTGAGGTCCAGCGCAGGGATGTTGTGAGCACGGTTGCCATACTTGAGCTTGATGGTACGGGCACCAACAGCAAGAGCCAGAAGCTGGTGGCCGAGGCAGATACCCATGATTGGGATCGAGGAAGTCTCCATGAGGCGGGCCAGATTGTAGACGGTCTCCTGGCAGTGAGTAGGGTCACCAGGGCCATTGGAGATGAAGACACCGTCATAGTGCTGAGAAACCTTGTGGATAGGGTAGTTGTAGGGGAAAACTGTGACGGAGGCGCCACGGCTGACGAGGGAGCGGAGAATGTTCTCCTTGACACCACAATCGATCAATGCGACATGGAAGGCAGCGCCAGGAGACTCAACCACGAAGGGAGCCTTGGTGCTGACACGCCTGACCAGGTTGATCTGGCCAGGATCGATGAAGCCCTCATCCTCGTCGGCATCGTACTCTTCGCCTACAGAGATCCTAGCAAGGGAAGAACCCTGCTCTCGGAGGTGGGTGACAATAGCACGGGTGTCAACGCCGGAGATGGCGGGAACGCCCTCACGGGCACACCACTCGCCCAAGCTCTCAACAGCGGTCCAGTGGCTGTAGTTCTCAGCGACGTCAGAGACGACGACGCCAGCACACTGTACGTGGGGTGACTCAAAGTACTTGAGCAAGTTGTACTCGTCTCGCTCATTCGATGGCACGCCATAGTTGCCAATGAGGGGCTGGGTGAAGACCAAAATCTGCCCTCGATAGGAGGGGTCGGTCATAGACTCGGGGTAGCCGACAAGAGAAGTGGTGAAGACGGCTTCGCCAGAGACGTTGGCATTGGCGCCGAAGGCCTTGCCCTGGAAGACGGGGCCGTTCTACTGGATGTCAACACTCTGAAGCACTCTTTTTGCTCTGAGGAGACTCACCCTGATAGTGAAGGTGGCAGGAACCAGGTCTGCCTTGGCAGTGCCAGGCCTGGGCTGAGAGGGCATCTCCCTACCCTTGCTACCGGCAGTCTGCTGAGCATAGAAGCGGATTTGGAAGACCCTTCGGCGCGGGGCCGATATGGCGGGACGAGCCGTGGCCATGGGTTTGGCAAAGCCAGTTGCTAGTCGGGAAAGCATGGTGATAGTCGATTAAGGAAAAAAATTGGTTTGCTAGAGAGGAGTAAAGAGTCGGTCTATTTGTCGTGGGGCCTTTCAAGAAGAGAGGGACCTCCACAGGTGGTCTATGTGGGATTTTGAGGTTAGCCACGGGTCTTCGTACTTTTGACAACTCAACAGATTTTATGGAGAGAGCGGTGAGTCAAGCTCTGAAGGGGCCACACGAACCAGAGAGATAATCCTGCAAAATTAGTTAGTACGAGTCAATTGATAAGACATGACGAGTCAAGTAGAGAAAAGGCGAAGGCAGAGGAGGTCGAAATCTGCGACGGCGCAGTCGCCTCTTGTTGAGGCTCACAGCGATGGCGGGGCCAAACAAAAGAGAGACAAAAGGCCGAATGCGGGATTACGTACCTGAGAAGTGAAGACTGACGGGCGCCCGTTCATAAGGGCGGCTTGAGCAGAGCCAAAGAGGGCAATGTCAAAATGATTTCTAATCGGCTATAGAAAGCCTGGTGATTGTCGAGTCGATTGTAATTTTGAGCTGGGTAAGTTGCGTTGTGGTTGAATTCGAGTTGTTGATGGATGGGAAAATAAAAAGGGAAAAATAAAGGGACCAAGACCGGAGGCGCACGAGATGAGATAACTGTCTGTCATAATCAAAAGCTTGCTACTCATTGGCGGTTGTAATTTTTTTTTTTTTGCTCCCCCTCCGCTACCGCTCATTTGCTCCTTAATAGTGGGGGGCCAAACTGGACCTTCAGCTTAACTTTTGCCATTTCTGTCAAGCTCTGGTCGCCGATATCGTCTGCCCTTATCTTTCAATACCTCGTTACGAAATCACCAATGAGCGAGCGGCCTTCTTTAAGTCAACCGAAATCGCCCATGATCATTTTAGGGAGTGGTTATCTCCGCCCTATAGTGAATAGTATGTAAGATGCGATGGTTTTTATTGTTTCAAGAAAAATTATTGAAATGAATCGGTCAAAGTATGACGTTGGTGAGGTGAGTTGCAATTAGCGAAGCGGCCTGTAGCTACCCTAGGTCCTCCAGCCCACCAATCTCGGAGGCTAAAAAAAAAGTTGGCCGAGCATTTTTAGCACAACCTACTCCGTACTCCGTGCTTCCTTCAACCTAACCATATTTCCGAGATTGAAATCGAAACCCGCGAAACCACCCCAATATGTGATTGAAGCCAACCTTGCAGGCCAGCATAGCAAATCAAACGTCCCCTGCTTGGCCCCGGTTTCCTTTGCAGCTGGCCTGGACAAGAAGAAAGAAAGAAAAGGAGCCGCCTGCTGTTCAATGTCCTCTCAACGCCATGACGGCGTGTCCCCAGCCGTCATTGAGTCCATAGCCGGCCTCAGCGCCGGTACTGTCTCGACTCTTGTGGTTCACCCGCTGGATATTGTCAAGACTCGCATGCAGAGTACGTACACGCTCCTTTCCTCTCCTCTTTCTTCTTCTCCTGCTCCCCCGTAACTCGCCGCATCGATCAAGCACAGAGAGGAGAGAGAGGGAGAAAAAGAGATGATGTCGTGGGATGGTTCTAGACTAACAAATGATGTTAAAATCAAACAGTCTCGCGTACAAGCACATCCGCAGACCGCATGACGACCTCAGCCCTGATCCGATCCCTGACAACATCCTCCCCGAACCCGATCCGCTCCCTCTACCGCGGCCTGACGCCCAACCTCATCGGCAGCGCCTCCTCCTGGGCGAGCTTCTTCTTCTTCAAGTCCCGCGCCGAGACGCTCCTCTCCGGCCTCCGCCACCCGGGCAGGCAGCCCACGGCCCTTGATTATCTCGCCGCCCCTGCCCTCGCCGGCGCCGCCACCACGGTCCTCACCAACCCCATCTGGGTCATCAAGACGCGCATGCTGAGCAGCGACGCCGGCGCCCGCGGCGCCTACCCGAGCATGTTGGCCGGCGTGAGGGCCATCTGGAACAACGAGGGCTTCCGGGGGTTCTACCGCGGCCTAGGTGTCTCCATTGTCGGCGTCTCCCACGGCGCTGTACAGTTTGCCGTGTACGAGCCCGCGAAGAAATACTATTACGCCAACTTCCACGACGAGAACACGACGAACCGTGACAAAGACCCCGACGGTGCGCCCTCGAAGCCGACGCCTTTGGGCACCGAGGCTACGCTCATCCTGTCCTCGGCGTCTAAGCTTGTGGCAGGAGCCGTGACGTATCCTTATCAGGTCCTACGCAGCCGCTTGCAGAACTATCAGGCCGATGATACTTTCGGCAAGGGCTTCCGCGGTGTGGTGAGGAAGACGTGGAGCGAAGAAGGCGTTCGAGGTTTCTATCGTGGGCTGGTGCCGGGCGTCATTAGGGTCATGCCGGCAACGTGGGTGACATTTCTCGTGTACGAGAAGGTAAAGTTCTACCTACCAAAGTGGCTAGGTTAAGGCCTCTTAGATTCTTTCCCTTGTCTTTTTTTTTGTTCATGCTCAGTTATCCGGTGGATGCACAAGCCCTGGCGTTAGGGTTATGATAGAACTTGTTGTAGAGCTCGTCTATAGATTTCAGCGAATTCCTCGCGCCCCGTGTATATCCTGTATAGAATACATATATATTCCTGATTACCATTGTGTACGTTTCACGGTGTACGTTTGCAGTGGTTCAACAGTCATTAAGTATTACTGTTAATTTGTTTTGTTTCCGTATCATCATATCAATCCATCCTTGAGCCCCGTGCCTCCTGTTCCTTATCCTTCCTCCTTCATATCATCATGCTCACCCATCATCCTCATCTCCGCATCATATCAGCCGCCACCAGGACCGCCTGACGCTACCCCCAAAATTGGTCGCCATAAGCCATGTTATCAAAGTCTTGCGGCCTTATCCCTTGATTTACATAATCTGCATAGGCTTCGTTGACCAAGTCTAATTGTTGGTTGCTGAGAACCTGGTCAATACCCGAGTACAGCCTCAGGATGTACTCGAATTCTATCAACGCCAACAGGTGTACCGTCGACAAGGGCCGCGTTGCTGCGGCTAGGCCGGGCTGGTTGAACAGCCCAGCAGCCCGTAGTTGCTGCTCGAGGCGCCTGAAGGCGCGTATGCCGAGGAGCCTGATGATAGATTCATAGTCTATCACTTGAGGCTGAGGTTCCCCGTTGAGGGTGGGGGGCATCATTGTGGCCATTGTTGTTGTTGTTGTTGTTGTGGTTGTGGTTGTGGTCGTTGTGTGATGAAGGATGAAAATTGGAAGAAGGCCACGGGAGGCCTACGCAGGATCTTATATACACCATGATGACGAGACTCGATGAGTTCTTCAAAGGCTTGATGATCTGTTGAGTCATTGTTATTGTATTCGTCTTGGCCGGGCTGGTCATACAGCCCGGCAGCCCGTAGCTCTCTATAGAGCTTATCAAAGTCGTCTAGGTCGATCTGGCCGATATGTTGCTCGTAGACAATGGGCGCCGGGCTGGGCACATTATTGAGAGTAGGAGGTCTCGTTGGGACAGCGGCCATTGTGTGTGTGTGTGTGTGTGTGAGAGAGAGAGAGAGAGAGAGTGTGTGTGTGTGTGTGTGTTGTGTGTGTGTGGTGAAGGATGAAGATCGGAAGAAGACTACGAGGGGCCTGCACGGATTTTATATACACTATGATGATGATACTTGATGGTTGTTGAAAAATTTGATCTGCTAAGTTTTGTTCGGCCAGTTACCTGAGTTTAAAACCTTAGTATTCACAGTAAATGGTTAGGCATAAGCTGCTTATTAAAAGAGCAAAGCTGTGCGGCAGCTTTACGAACGCAGCATACAGGAGCAGGAGCGTAGCTGCCAGATTTACTCTTCTTATAGGACGTTTTATTATCACGTAACGGCAACGAGGAGGAGCAATTAACATAGTTAGTCTAGATATTATTACTCATAGAAAGCAGTCATTAGTCAAGCCGATTTTAAATCTCGTTGCCGTATTTTAGTAGGAAAGGTAGTGTTTCCTTCTAACTATATAGCAACATGAGGTCAAAATGGAAGGAGCCCCTGCCTGCTGCTATAGCAGAGGAAGGCAGCAGTACTATAGGAAGGTGGATTGAGTGAGAAGAAGAAGTAGGCAGCCTCGAGCAGAACACATACATCCTATAGCAGCTTTGCGAACCTTTTGCTTACTACGAAGTACGTTAGCAAGGGAATTTTAGAGTGACTTTCCATGGCTTGGTTAAACTTGCGCCACTGGACATGATGGTCATGCAAATATAGTAGTTAGGTGGACGGCGGATGTGGCTTGCCGGTGGGCTTGGAGTGTTTGCTATTTATGCGACGAATGAGCTCGGGGAGCCTCATAACGTCTCTGGCCTGTAGTTGCCATTCAGTGCGGTTCCTCTCCAACCTGGATATTTCCATTGTCAATCTGGAAGGCAAATGACACTACCAGGTGACTCATCAAACATCTTGCCTGAAAGGCTAATGGGTTCTCAGAGCATAATATGCGCATTCGAAAACACAAAGAGCACGTCGGTTCGGTCATGTCGGTGGTCTTCTCACCAGACTCAAGTTCTTGGCCTTGCGCCCCGAAGATAGAGCTGTTAAGGTCTGGAATGTAGCAGGAGGAGGCTTGTGGTACACATTCGAGAATTACGGAGTTCTGCCCGCCTGATTCGAACCTCTAGCGTAGGCCTAAAAAGGAAAAGGCTCCTTTACTAAATATAACTAATAGCAAGTCTTTGTTCCATAGGAGACTAAAAATTATTATACTTTTCGCCTAGTTGCCGATATAAAATCTATAATACCTCAGCTATCTTATTGTAACGCGGTACAGTGTCAACAAGCTCCCGAATATGCGACTATGGCGCAGGCGCCTGGATCACCCTAGAAGTTCTCAGAGTCGCCAAATCGTAAGGAGTCTTGTCAAGAGTTAGTCGCTATATGATTACAGCTCATATTCTAGTGCCCATGTAGCTTATTGTCTACCGATGTCATAATTCCTACGCCGATATCCGTTAATGTAGGTGACGAAATCATAAACATGTTAACCGCAATACGCTGATGAACAAAGCATTTTCTCTTCAGAGGGGACAAGATACTTCCAATATATGATCGCTGGCTTAGCTGGTTTAGATGTTATTTAAGGCTATAGAAAGGATGTTCGTAAACATCTGTACTGTGGTAGGATTGTGCCTTGAGTGATCTAAAAGAGCCGTTCCTATCATATACACCAAAGATGTAAGAGATATAAATACCCCATACTTTTCAAATGTTTCTATGCCCGCTATCCTAATACTGCCAAGTCCTGGTCACAGATGACTCAATCTCTTCGCATAAAAACCATTCACCGCTACCACCACTCTGGGTAACAAAGGCCGTCAGTTGACAGAATGGAGTTCCGTCATCCTGAACGCCGGCATGAACAATAGCACGGTCGGATCCGGGGGGTCCTAAATAGAATAGCGATCTCAGCATCAATTTTTTAACCACCGAAGCGGGTATATCATATCAGTTACTCACCCTCGGTCCAAGGCTGATCACCGTTGTGAATGAGGGGAAACTGATTCCACGGAGCAGGGGTGCTGAAGTTGAAGTTTTCGGCGTTCAAGAACTCAGCAGGAAAGTCGACGGGCTCAGATGGAGGGAACACTGTATATTGGCAGCCCCAAAAGAACGAGGCAAAATGCTCGCTCTCGTCGTAGATCTCGCCGGCACAGTCAACAGCTGGTTTGCCTTCCACCTGCCGGGTCTCTGCTCTGGGCATGGCGGAGACGCCGATTGCGGCGATGCTGGCGAGGGAAAAGATGCTTGACTTCATTTTGAAGATTGCTACGTTCGCAAAAAAAAAAATGGTTCAGGATTGCTGGAAAATAAAAGGCATTGAGGAGAGTATTAGTTTGTTGACAAAAAGATGAGGCCTGTTGCGCCGACTACGTGTCATTTATAATTGAATCGACTGGGTTGCCAAGGGTCATCATCAGACGAGTAAGATGCTGACTCTTCTAGATGCCTGTTTTTGATGTTTTTGGTAGCCGACCTGCCTAGCTTGGAAGCCGAGAGGTATCTCAAGGATTCATGCGCATGTGTACGCCAAGCACAGAATACCACCTGCCTCGCAAACCCCTAATTTTCATCAATCTCAACAAAGCAAACGAGATCGAAGAGGGTGATGGATGCTACGTGACAAGGTCGTACGAGGGAGAAGCACGGGGTTAGGCCTCAGACCTTTAATACACCCGAGCAGGAAATCGATATCACTCCTTGGTTGCCTATTCTCCGCGATAGACTAGAGTATAATGTCTTACTTATGACTGCTATAGACGACTCGGCCCATGGTGAAGTACGGTGGCATATTCCAAACTCGTACTGGCTCCTATCAGGGAAATTATTTCTCTAGCAAGAAAAGATTTCAAGAGCGTGATGAACGGGAAGAATCCCTTATTTCGAAACAATCGTATCAGTAACCTTACGGAAGCTGAGTTCATTGGCAGCTCAGAAGCTATCTATAAGCAAAGCGTTTCTAAGTGCTTATATATATCGTCTATAATTCGGACATCAGAGGGTCAGAATCTTGTCATGTAAGATAGGGATCTCAATATGCTAAACTAAGGACGGGTAAAGAACAATACTAGGCATTGGCATTCCATCGATCCCTCATATATTGGCCCCGGGGCAGGCAAGTCATGTAGGCCATCTTTTATTTACCTTGTGCTATATTCGGCCCTACTATCGCCATTGGAGATAATGGCGATGGGTTGAAATCCTGGCCGAGTAACAACGACCTTCCTAAGTCAATCAGCAAACTCGATATAGAAGGAGAGTACTTTTATGATACAAAAGAAGCGGCCTGCTATCTAGTGCCCCAATAGAGGCGGATATAGACTAGGAAGCAGCCATAGCTGGAGATAGACTTCCAGAAGACGGTATAGGATATGACGAGTACGGAAAGATCTATAACTTGACTAGCGAGGAGGTTTATAATGCAGAAACAGGACTCGTGTCTACGTTTTCTGGGTTTAAAAGCAGCCAAGAATGAGGGGTCTTGATCTGGAGTCACTAATGCCGCGGAGATGCCACAATCTGCTCATGTTGTCGGATATACTATATATTATACAATCATACTTCGGCTACATTCTGTTTATCATCTGTCTTTCATGATTGGAAATATGTGATCCAATTGTGTTCTATGAAAATCTCAGACATACTGCGACGAGTTGTTACGAGTCAACTTTACGATTTTTCCATTGATTCAATACGGTATTTTCTGGCCTGTAAGCCAGTTCAACTTCAGATAATATGATACTGATGTATTTGTCAATTTGTAAAACAAGATAGAAGCCCGATGTAGGAACTGCTTGTCAATAATAGGGTAAATGCTGGAACGCGCCCACCGCGCGCCGCCCAGTTAATACACGTACCTACTGCCTCACGAGGTCAAAGCGCCATGGAGTTCTACCCCACCAGGCCATCTAAAAAAATTCTGGAGGCCGTATCGATAAGAGCGGCGATATCAGCCCACCCTCGGGTGTATGCATGGCATGATAATACCTTACTACTGCAGCTTTTCAATTTAGTCAATTGTAGCTTCAGCTGGCAAACAAACTTCCTCCGCAGATCCTCAGAGATCCGAATAACCATGAAGAGAAAGGCAGAGACCCAAGCCGCTGGAAAGCGCGCCAATGGCACCAAAAAGGCCAAGGTTGGTGAGTACTCGATCCGTCGCCTTAACTGCAGTTCTACTTGACCAACGTCGCTAATGGCTCAACGCAGTTCTCTCTCCTGAAGAGGCAGAGAAACGGTTTCGCGAGGGCCTGTTTGATAAGAAAGTTCACGACTCGTATACGAATGAATACGCCGAATCCGCTCCCTACAAGCATGCCGTCATTCACAAGCTCGTCGACGACAAGCTCCTGCGATCCGTCCGCGACGAGGTCAGGAACAATGTCGAATTTACCCCCAAGGAGACAGACATCTACAAGATCCACCAGTCTGGCGACCTTGCCAACTTGGACGGTCTGGACGACGCTTCTCTCGCAAAGCTTCCGTCGCTCTTGAAACTGCGAGACGCGCTCTATTCGGAAACGTTCCGCGACTACGTCTCAAAAATCACCAATTGCGGTCCGCTCAGTGGGAGGAAGACCGATATGGCCATCAATGTCTATACGCCCGGGTGTTATCTTCTTTGCCACGACGACGTGATTGGTAGCCGTCGTGTGAGCTACATTCTTTATCTCACGGATCCGGACATTCCCTGGCAGGCCGAATGGGGGGGCGCTCTACGACTATACCCCGTACAAGAGTTGGAGAACAAGGATGGTGTTGTCGCAAAGACGCCACTTCCCGACCCCTCCAAGGTGATCCCGCCTGCCTGGAATCAATTGAGCTTCTTCGCTGTGCAACCGGGCGAGAGCTTCCATGACGTCGAAGAAGTGTACCACGCCAAAACCAAGGAGGAGCTAGAGAAGCAGGGAGGGCGCATTCGCATGGCCATTAGTGGATGGTTCCATATTCCCCAAGAGGGCGAGCCCGGATATATTGAAGGCGAGGAGGAGAAGAACGCCAAGAATAGCAGCCTGATGCAGCTCAAGGGCGATCCAGCGCAGTACGACGCACCTCAAGCACAGCCTGTCAAAGTATCCAATCCCAAGGGCGGCGAGGCCGACTTTTCCGAGGAAGACCTTGAGTTCCTGATCAAGTACATGGCCCCGACGTACTTGACCCCCGACACCCTCGAGCAATTATCGGAGCATTTTGAGGAAACCTCGAGCATTACCCTCGCAGACTTTCTATCGAAGAAGTTCAGCAAGCGACTCAAGGACTACATTGAAGCACAGGACAAGCAAGCACTCCCGGAGACCAGCGACGCCATCGAACAGTCCACAGACTGGAGGGTCTCAAAGCCGCCCCACAAGCATCGCTACCTGTACCAGCGCCCGAACGGTCCTGACCAGCTCCGCACTACCAAGGAAGAAAGTCCACTCACAGAGCTCTTGGACGTTTTCCTGCCAAGCCGACAGTTCAGACGCTGGCTTCAGATGGCTACTTCCTCTACGATCGAAAGTCATGACATTACGGCACGGCGCTTTCGACCAGGCAAAGACTATACCCTTGCTACCGGCCACGAGGGCAAGCCACGACTCGAGCTCAATCTAGGCATCACCCCTTCGTCTGGTTGGGGCGAAGATGAGGAGGAAGACCCGGAAGAGCTCGAGTCTGTTCAGGAAAAGGGCAAGGGCAAGGGCAAAGGGAAAGCCAAGGAGGAAGAAGAGCCTGTCGAACCAGAGGACGTGGGTGGCCACGAGGTATACATGTCTACCGCAGACGATGAGAAGGAAGATGCGGCAATCTACAAGTCTGCTGCCGATGACGACAACATCCTCTTCTTCCAAGGCGCGGCTTGGAACAAGCTTACGCTCGTGCTGCGGGACAGCGGCATCCTCAAGTTTGTCAAGTATGTAAGTCAAAAGGCCAAGGGCGACCGCTGGGACATCTCTGGCGTATTTGATATTGAAGAGGAGGACGATGAAGACGATGCCGGGGAGGGTGCCGCTGGGGCCGAGGAATCGGAAGAAGAGTTTCAAGGCTTTTCGGACAGGGAGGACAGCGATGAGTCTGACTAGACCATGATTTTACAGCATATAGCCAAATGATACCACGTTTATTTAATATTTTGCATGTTTGTATTTGGTGCAACTAATATGGCCCTTGCAATGATCCTAGTACCTTGAAACTCCTATCCCATTTGTACGCCTGATCCGAGTGTGCCTGAATAATGTACATGATATCTACCGCCTCAAAGGGTATTCTTTGACTTGAGCCTCGCAACCCATGATCAAGCTCTTTACACCCGAGGGCTTTGATAACTTTGGGCTGCCATAGCACCTCTCTCTCTCTCTCTCTCTCTCTCTCTTCATGTCTCTGATACACATAAAGTATCACGAGGTATATGAGATTCGAGAACAATTGCGAAATACAACATCCGGCCAAGACTGTATTTTTCACGCTACCTTGGGAGCAGGTGAAAACAGCGCCGATAGCTCAGACTGCAGCAGCTCATTCACACCCTCCGCCTCCTGACTCCGCCCAGATTTAAGCAAATAGTTGACCGTATCGTGGCCTAGGACAGCGACCCACGGGATGATGCCCATGCCCTTGGCCTTGGCAAGACTAAGCTTCTCGGGGGACAGACCGTCGACCATGCGCCGAAGCTTGTCAGTGTTGCGGAAGAACTGCAACGCCGGAGCATGGTCTGGATGTGTTGGGTGGTAAAGATGCAGGTGAGCCTTCTCAGCCTCGACAGGATGAACGAGACGGTCTGCCGCGGCCATGTGCGCATCAAACAATTCTTCCGAGGCGGCCTTGCGGCTGTAGGACTCGACGGTCGATAGCCATGATATTGATCGCCAGGGCTGAATCAAGAGGTCAGGTAAAAGGGGACTCGTCTCGAATAGGTGCTCTGCCTTGAGGAGCGTGGTAATGGCCGCGTCGAGATTCCCGTACTGGGGCTGGCTTTGATTCTTGACGAGCTCTGCGAGGAGACTCGAGGCACGCTGCAGCTGAGTCTCGCTGTCGATTGTTGTTGTTGTTGCCTCCATGGTCCGTGACATCCACCCCCAGACCGTGTGCTCCAATTTCTCCGATACCAGGAACGGCATGAGCGCCTGGACAAAGTTCTTCCTGTCGAGAAAAGCCAGGTCGCCACCGGGATAGGACCAGCTAAGCCAGCTAATGACCCGCGATGCCACATTACCGTCGAGCATGCTCCGATCACTACTGTCCCCCAAAGCCTGAAGCTGCTGTCTTTTGGCCATCAGGCAGCCAGTGGCGGCCTTGATAGTCATCATCCCTTTCGACACGGCGTGGTCGAACACGTCCATCGGCTCACGCTTGATGCTGGGTGAGGCCAGCGGGCTGTCCGCGACCGGCTTCGTTTGATAGCTGAAGAGAGGATTTGATAGAAGATGCTTGAGATGCTGTTGTGCGGCGGGCCTTCGATGAGCTTGGCCCCCCCGTTCTGCCGTCGAGGGCTGCTGCTGCTGTTCAGTCGCCGCCCTTGCCAAGGTGGCCGGGACGCAGCTGTCTGCAAGGCCCCGCCCATATTCACGGTCAAGGTTATCTCTGAATGACGACTTCAGGCCGTCAAGTAGCTTCTGCGACTGTTGCTTTGATAATGATGGCGGCTCGTGGTAACCTGCGAAGAGGTTCTTGAGCGAGCGGGCGGCTTTGGTGGAATGCATGATGATGAAAATGTCGTGTGCAGGCGCAAATGCGCCTTTTACCGCAGACTTTTCTTCAATGAGAATCTGGGATATTTTTGTGACATTGATGGCGGGGCGTAGTGGCCAAAGATCTCCGGCGCCGTTATATCAACTAATGGCGTGATGATATCGTACCCCAGATTCCCATTGGTGTCATAGAATCGTGGTTCAAGATGAGCGTCCGAATCACGTGATCAGTTCCATGTCAAATCGAGAATAAAATACGACGGTCAACGTTGCACGTTAAAGAGAGCCGAACTTCCCTAGCGTTTTTTTGGTAGTAAGAACCACTTAAAATAATACTGCGTGTACGTGCGCGCCTCTCTAAAATGCATCACATGAAATTTATAATCAAAACAGGCTGAAAATATCTCAAACGAGGTGCTAGAATAGAGACACTCGTATACGTATTACGTGTGGAAAATCATCGCTATATATGATGCAATTGAAACGAGGGGGTACTGATCGATAAGTAAGCCCGCCGAAAGACCCGAAAAGATGGTAGAACCTCGTCTTTTCCTTCTAGCACGTTTTGGCGTCAATACAAATTTCAACACATCACTGTCACATTTGGTCTTATTTTTTATTTTTATTTTTTTGGCAGAAATTTTTATGTGCCCTTTGATCCAGCGATAAAATAATCTTCTAGGTCCCCCTTTCAAGTCCAGATTACTATGCTTGGCCCACCAGTGAATATTCCCAAGTGGTGAGTCAAAACCTTGGTTAAAAAAAGATGTGACATGTTTCATTACTAAGTGACTTCACATCTCAAGGCTCGAGGAGAACTCACATCTTCTCCAACCGCCTATCAACAACTACTGCGTCTATAATGAAGGCTTTACTGTCATGGTAACACCACCATCACCATTCCCAACTCACTCTCACTTCTTTTCCCTCGCTCACTCAAACCCTCGCCAGATCGTCGGCGGCCCCAACGCCCGCACGGACTACCACATCAACCAGACGCCCGAGTGGTTCTACCAGCACAAGGGCACCATGCTCCTCAAGGTAGTCGACGAGGGCCAGTTCCGCGACATCTTTATTCGCGAGGGCGACATGTTCCTCCTCCCCGGCAACACCCCGCACAACCCCGTCCGCTTCGCCGACACGGTCGGCATCGTCCTCGAGCAGCGCCGCCCCGAGGCGTCCGTCGACCGCCTGCGCTGGTACTGCGCGGGATGCGGCGCCGTCGTACATGAGGCTGCATTTCACTGCACCGACCTCGGCACCCAGATCAAGCAGGCCGTTAATGACTTCAAGGGTGATGAGGAGAAGAGGAGGTGTCCCGGCTGCGGGACGCTGGCTGAGTCGGCGCCCAAGCCGGGATCTATCCCTGATCCAAACTTGGTTTGAAAATGAGATAAAAACAGTTTCTGTAGTTGTCTGTACTATATGTATGTAGTATGTAGTATGTAGATCTATGATTCCGAAAACTAAAACCTACCCCCGCAGGGTGATATATTACGTCTCCTGGAAGCTATACGAGCTCTGCGACTCCTCCACGGGAATCTCGATCCTCCCCTCCTCCAACTCCCTCCCGCCAACCCTCACGCCAGCCCTCATCACGTCACCTGGCTGCACGGACCCGACCCCCGCTGGCGTGCCCGTGAGCACAATGTCCCCAGGCTGCAGCGTCATAACCTTGGAGATGTCGCTCATGATGCGGGGGATGCGGTAGATCATGAGCTCGGTGGACCCGCGCTGCCTCTCCTGCCCGTTGACCTCGAGGTAGAGCTCCACGTCCTGGGGGTCGGCGATGGAGGACTTGGGGATCACGTTGCTCATGGGCAGGAAGGTGTCGAAGCCCTTGGCGATGTCCCAGGGCAGACCCTTTCTCTTGGCCTCATCCTGGGCGTTGCGCGCCGTCATGTCAATGGCGATGGCGTAGGCTGAAGAAACAATCTTGGCTTTAGCTTCTTACATTCCAAACTCAAATTTGCAAGCATGTCACCAAGTTCTAATGAGCCAAGGCCGCCTTACCGGAAATCGCTTCAAGAGCGCCCTTTGTGTCGTCGGCCTTGAGGTCCCTGACTAGCTTGCCGATGACAAGAGCCAGCTCGACTTCGTAATGCAGGTTGATGCCCTTGGGCCGCAGACAGGACCCCTCACCTGGCAGCACAATGGACGACGTAGGCTTGAGGAAGAAGAAGGGCTGCTTCGGCCTCATGTTCTTGAGCTCGGCAATATGATCCCTTGAAAAAAGAAAAAAAAATCAGCCATTTCAACCTGTCTTTTCATCATCATGGCGATAAATGAAGAACTTACGCGTAGTTGCGGCCGATGCACACCACCTTGCCTGCCTGCTTCAGCGTGGAAGCGGCCTGGGGCGCCATGGTGGCCATTGTCCTTCTAAACACAAACATCTTGAATGTCGTTCTGTGTGCAGCCGCAATTGTTTTCGCTCAAATCAAGGACCGGATGCGAATATAAGTAAGCCGTTGGAATCATCAGTCAAGGAAAGCCCGTGTGTACCTCGTATATTAATAGTAGTAATTCAGTGCTCGGCTATTACCCGAACAGCCACAATGTCATTAGCCGCCAACTACCCAGGTAGGTCAGGTACGGAACAACTGGTAAGCCCCGACTTCGGAACGTGGTAACCTGGGCGCGCGCGCTGGGCCTCAACGCCATATCGGGCGCCTTCCCTTGGCAAATTAAACATCGCCGGCAGCCTCGTTGAACCGTGTGCTCATCGACCTTTTTCTGAGTCATCAGGGGAATTTATTTGTCACAAGAGGGTTTATCCGTAAAACCGCCATTTTTTCTTTTCTTCCGATCCCCCACCCCAAAGAGAAGGTACAACCGCCTTCACCGCCGTTCAAAAGGTGCGTTGGGCTTTCTTTGCTGGCCCCAGTCGCCAGCGTTACAAAGTGGGACAAAAAGCACGACAGCCCGACTTCCTCGTTCGACTCCGAAGCGAAACGTGAAATTCGATTGGACCAACAGTCGAGAATTTCCCTTTACAGACCAATCATGGAAGAACATCTATTTTTTTTAAATCCCTACGTCTCATGTTGTTTCCCTCTGTTCGTCAAACCTTTTTGGGTTCGCAGCAAAACATGTTACACAGCCATTGGCCCACGTAAACGAATCACTTGAGAGATGCTCCGGTTTCGTCCCAGAGGGCGTACCTGAACCGTGATGATTCCCGAAATACGTACTATCAAGGGGTCGTCCCGAGGGACCCTGCAGATCGAGCGTTGTACAATAATATTAATGCATGGTTATTTTTTGTGTTTTTTTTTTCCTAACAGCATATTTCCCACTGTTTCTTTCGAGTCATATATGCTCTTTACCAAAACTGCATCTTAGCAATTGAACACTACTTAACCAAGTCAACGTTATTGTTTCCTTACTGCGCCCAAACTGAACTATCATTCTTACTCGACAATACAATACCTAGGAGCAAGCAACATCCCTCCCCCCCGGCCCCTTCAAACAACCGCCGCCGCCGCCACAACCAACACAATGTGCATCTGGGTCACCAGATGGTTCTGCTGCCCCGAGCCATGCTCAGAGGATATCAACAAACACGCAGCCCACATCACCGACCCCACGAGACCGTGGGAATCATGGCAGCCCAATGACCCCATCTCCATAGAGCAGTGCACCAACCTCCGCCTCCGCCTCTACCCGGGCTTCACCTACGTCCGCCATAAACAAAACCTCAAGATCCGATGCGCCCTGCCCAGCCCCAGGCGGTGCTGCGAGGCGCCACGGGAGACGCACACAGAGGTCTACCGCGGGCCCTGCCCTTCGTGCTCCGGTCACGAGGTGCACGCCCGGTGCGAGCAGCCCATGATCAAACACATCTCCGAGGACCACTATAACACCACTCGGTACGGCAGGGACCTCCTGGACAAGGCTCTCTGCCAATATTTCTTGCACATCGTCTCGTGGCAGTGGACCATCATGCAGCTCATCCTCAAGGACAAGGGGGGTCACCCGGGCCTGCTCTACGAGCACATCGCCTGCTCGGAGCACTACGAGCACAACGTCTTTGACAGCCCCAACCGCCCCGCCAACCCTCGTTGCGACTCCTGCGACAGCATCAACATGGACGCGGCGCACAGCGTGACCCGCGCTCTCCTCCGCCATGAGGCCCTGGTCGCCCGGGCCATCAATGCCCAGAAGTGGCATCAGGGGCTGGAGCTGACGAGAGAGAACAGGCACGTCATGGCTCGCTTCAGGGCGAGGGGTATGGACCGCGCCGACGAGGGCACGCCGCACGTCTACCACGCCGAAGCGCCGGCAGGATCTGAGCGGCTACTCCAATCCATCGACAGAAGCCACTTCCTGCAGCTCCTCCGCAGCCACAAAGTCATGATCAACCAAGCAAACTGGAACCGGCGGCTCGAGCGACGGAGATGGCTCGTCGGGCAGCTCCTCCTCCTCGTCGTCAACGACCCGGGCCTGAGCACCGTCTTCCGCGAGGCCCTCCTCCGGAGATACATCCTACACCTCTACGAGCCGGTGCCCTCGGAGGACTTCCAGCATGGGGAGATCGACTTCGCCGCCAAGGCCCGGTGCCTGGGCGAGGCCGTCACCATGGTGCGCTGGTACAACGACCTCGTCATCACCCACGCCAACGCGGAGAAGAACATGGAGCGCCTCAAGTGGTGCGGCGAGCAGTTCCGCGAGAGCCTCGCCGTCATCCGCGGCAACGGCGTCGAGTACCTGCGCTACTCCACCGAGAGGCACGAGCACGCCAGCGCCTACATGTACGACCGCTGCATCACCGTCAAGCAGGCCCGCCAGTCCGAGTCCACCTGCGGCATCTGCCAGTGCGACTTTGACCTCGCCCCCGGCCTGTGCCCCCGCGCATGGAGGGTTGCCGAGACTCCTTGCTGCCGGAAGCCCCTGCACTTCAAGTGCTTCACGCCTCTGTACGTGAGGAGGCTGCGGTGCCCCTACTGCCGAGCCGATCTCCGCCAGGGAGATGTATACGACTTGGAGAGGTGGGATTGCATGCCTGATATCAAGGATGTCCCCAGAGGTTATCTCTCCCAGACGTACAACGGGCCGTGATGTTAAGATGCTGGGTTTGACATGATATTTGATGCTTGAGTGGATGCGATGCAAAGCCTTCGGGACCGACGGATAACCTCTGATGATAAATGATTAGATTATGAACAAATTTCAATTGATCAAGCGAGCTTATCACTTTGCAAAATCAAATTGATTGCAAACCCAAATGGAAAGTGTACACGCATCTCTCTCCCTGACCTCTCCTGCCATTTGGTTAAAATATGTGGGGCTTGCTGGTTTTGAGCAAGCTAGCCCAAACTAGTTAGCTTATGAAATTGGGGAAGGCGTGTAAAAATTGTAGGGTAGGCATGTAGTCCGCCGTACCCAACTACCCTAGCGGATTGTTGGATTCGAAACTGAGTTGACGTATGGCTGCCTAAATAAATCCTCAACAGCCCATACCGATCTGTCCTAGACTTTCTTCACTCCTAATAACTCTTGAAAAACTTATCTCCCTCTCTTACTACATTGTATGCCAAATTCCCCCAAGTGACTTACCTTCTGTCTTGTGCTTTTGTAACACATTGCGAGCTCAGGAACTACTTGCTACTACCCCGCCAAATCGATCTTCGACCCCGCGGTCAGGCAAGTTTTCATCATGGTTGGTCTCGGTCCTCGTCCACCTCCTTTCAGGAAGGGTATGTATAGCCTTTATGCCCGCCCCATGTTACATTACATTTTATTTGCAACACCGACACGACCTTTGGAGCCATTATGCGTGGCTTGAGGCCGTACTGCTGGAAAAAGGCATCACTGAGCTCGGACCATACTTCACCTCGTGAGATGCAGATCAAGGGGATTATCAGTGATTTGTGAGAGATAAGATTGCAGCTGGATTGACGCTTGTCTCGGGGTTGGCAAAGGCCACATCTGGCCGATATTGGGACACAATGGGTCTCGAGATTGGACAAGCAACCGTTATCAAACTGCATCTCTGCGTGAAGCAGTACATCTTGTGGTACCGCCTCGATGACCCCAATTGGTGTAGCCCAGCAGCAGTTGCGCACAGTTGTCATGTCATATTGCCAAGCACATGCTGATTGATGACTTCGGCCGCCACTCTCCTTCCTATATCTTGCTCCCTCCCTTTTTTTATTTCTTATTTTTTTTTTTGAAATTCTCAACTATCCCTTCAACATTTTCCAAGGTTTCGACGCTCCCTGACTGACTTGACATGATGACAGGGTCCAAGGCAGATGTTCCCAAGGATCTCCTCGAGCAGATCAAGAGGCTCGAGGAACTCTTCACTGTCGACACTAAGAAATTGAAGCAAATCACCGATCATTTCATTAGTGAATTGGCAAAGGGTACGTCATCAAGCACATCGTTGAAGTTGTATCTTGGAGACTAATCAAATTGATAGGCCTCAGTGTGGAAGGGGGTAGTATTGTGAGTCTTGATGACGAGATCAATTTCCAGTGAAGCTCATTTTTCATTAGCCCATGAATCCTACCTGGGTCATGTCATTCCCAGATGGCTACGAAACGGGTACATATCTTGCCCTTGACATGGGAGGCACCAACCTGCGTGTCTGCCAGATTACTTTGACCGAGCAGAAGTCAGAGTTTGACATTATCCAGTCCAAGTACCGTATGCCCGAGGAGCTCAAGACTGGCCACAGTGAGGAATTGTGGGAATACATTGCCGACTGCCTGTACCAATTTGTCGAGACTCACCATGGCGATGCCACAAAGCTCGATGCTCTGCCACTCGGTTTCACCTTTTCGTACCCGGCGACACAGAACTATATCGATGAGGGTATTCTTCAGCGTTGGACCAAGGGCTTCGATATCTCCGGCGTGGAGGGCGAGAACGTCGTTCCCATGTTCGAAGCTGCCCTGGCCAAGCG
This sequence comes from Trichothecium sympodiale, assembly GCA_003012115.1. NCBI lineage: Eukaryota > Fungi > Ascomycota > Sordariomycetes > Hypocreales > Trichothecium > Trichothecium sympodiale. The sequence continues at coordinate 86,981 of PXOB01000146.1, forward strand.
CGTAAGTGTCGGTGAAAGAAGGAACCTGTAGCTTGCTAACTTCCTCCCCAGGGCGTCCCTATCAAGCTCACTGCGCTCATCAACGACACCACAGGTACCCTGATCGCTTCAGCCTACACCGACCCCAAGATGAGGATTGGCTGCATCTTTGGAACTGGCTGCAACGCTGCTTATATGGAAGACTGTGCCTCTATTCCCAAGCTGGCGCATTTGAATCTGCCTCCCGACACCCCTATGGCAATCAATTGCGAGTGGGGAGCTTTCGACAATGAGCACAAGGTGCTTCCCCGCACCGAGTACGACATTGTCATTGATCGCGACTCGCCTCGTCCTGGCCAACAGGCTTTCGAGAAGATGATTGCTGGCCTATATCTTGGCGAGATCTTCCGACTTGTACTCGTGGATCTGCACGATAACAAAAACATTCACATGTTTGAGAACCAAGACATTGCCCTGCTTCGCAAGGCTTATAGCCTTGATTCGTCTTTCCTATCTGCCATCGAGGAGTAAGCATGATGCTAATTCTTATGTGTGGCATTGTGAATCAAGCTAATTTTTCATAGGGACCCTTTTGAGAATCTCCAGGAGACATTTGATAACTTTTCATCAAAGCTCAACATCACCTGCACTCGCCCCGAGCTTGAGCTCATCCGCCGTCTTGCTGAGCTTATCGGTACCCGTGCTGCTCGTCTGTCCGCTTGTGGCGTTGCTGCAATTTGCAAGAAGAAGGGATACGAGTCCTGCCATGTCGGTGCCGATGGTTCCGTTTTCAACAAGTACCCCCATTTCAAGGCCCGCGGTGCACAGGCGCTGCGCGAGATTCTCGACTGGCCCCAGAAGAAGAACCCCGCGGAAGAGGACCCTGTCGAGATTCTTGCTGCCGAAGATGGTAGCGGTGTCGGCGCTGCTCTCATTGCTGCCCTGACGCTCAAGCGCGTCAAGGCTGGCAACATGGCTGGCATCCTGCACCCTGAAAACTACAAATAAAGTAGCTTGGGAATTGACTGTATGAAAAAGGAAAACAGGGCACACGAAGCAGGTCTTGGTTAGATAAGCTGGTTTAGACCAAAAATCTACATCTAGATGGAAAATAGCACTCAATACCTGCCCCGGCACAAACCAACTCTCGTTCTTAGCCCATAAATGTACATATGGGTAGTCGGTACTCTGCAATGTGTTGTTAGAAAGGCCGTGATGGCTATTTCCATGCCGGGTGTGAAGTAACTTACTGTCCAGCGTCCAATATCTTCGTCGCACTCCCTCCCATTCCCCCTTTCCTTCTTCGGCCATGGCTGACATGTCGACATGGCTCTCTTCCCAGTCAAGATCCAGGCCCGCCTCCGTGCAGTGCATTTCAACCACCTTGGTGTAGACGTCGTAGCATATCCTCCTATCCGCACCGAGACCATTGAAGAAACTGAATCGGCCCTCCATATCCATCAATCCTGGGACGTACTCCATCATAAACATCCTCAGCTGGGCGTAGTCCTCGCCAAAAGTATCAAAGTAGATGGCGTCGTACTGCTCGCCCTGCGCCAGCAGCTGCGGCACAACGTCCTGCCACTTCCCCGGGTGGACCCTGTACGCTCCTGGCTCCGGCCCCGAAGCCTCCCACGAGGGGCCAAAGTCCGACTCCGGGCCGGAGAGGTGCTCGAGCACCGAGGGGTGCGCCTCGACGATGTGGTGACGCGAAGGTTTCGTGTCCCGGAACATGCGGTCCACGATGCCCATGCCGAACCCGATGTTGAGGATCCGCTTGCCGGAAACGTTGTCGGGCAGCAGCGCGGCGACGGAGCGCTTCATGATGTCCGTTTCCCAGGCCATCATGACGCCGTTGAGGTCCGAGTCCACGAGCTTGTTCCCGTCGTACACCAGGTCGGACTTTAGGTACTCTTCGCTCGTGACCTGCTTCTCGTTGGAATCAGGCGGGGCAAAGGTCGCTTCCTGCTGATTTTTCGCGCTGGCGGCTGCCTCGCCGTTCTGCGTCTCCTCCTTTCCTTGGCCCGCGTCGGCCGTATCCTCCTCCACTTCTTCCTCGTCGGGCTCCGAGCCGGAAGATAGCTGCTCGTACCCGTCCATCAGGGCGAACAGCATCTCCGCGCGGACGCCCGCGTCCACGCACATTTCGTACAGCTTCTTCCTTCCCAGGCGGAGGGCGACGCACCCGGGCGTCTCGTTGTTGTTGTCCACGTCGTTCCATATCGCGCCAGAGAAGAACAGCTCCTGCACCACCTCCCTAGCCTCTTCGACGCAGCCGTCCTCTTCTTCGTCCTCCTCGTAGCCGTCGTTGCTCGTGGCCGGACCGCAGGCCCGGATGGCGGCGTGGAGGGGCGTCTCCCCGGTCGTAGGGTCTTGCGCGCTGGCTTTGCCTTGCTCGTTGAGGAGAATCTTTAGCGTAGGGAGGTCGTGCGACCAGGCATGTTGGAGGATCGTGCGGGTTGGGTCAGGGCAAGAGGACGGGATGCGGGTGGGCATGGAGTCGTCGATGGGCGCCATGGCGGCAGCGCGAGCCTGAAGAAGGCTCCTTTTTTTTTTTCTCCGAGAAAGATTGGTGTTTTTTTTCGGCGAGTAACAAAAGGTCAGAAGGGCTTATAGGAGTTTTTTGCAGTTATCTCTGATAATTTGATTTGTAGCTCTTCGACGTCAAGCTATCTCATCCAGCCTGGACTTGGTAGTATGGATCTGGACAGAGTGCTGCTTTTTCCTCAAGAAATATTGACGATGCGAACGACGACCCCTCTGGTGTCTTCTGCCCCACGTAGACGCACCTAAGGGTGGTGTATCACACACTACTAATTGGAAAAGGGCATCACATGTCAATTCACTTTCTTCAATTATAACATGGAGTATCCAGCGATACTCAAGTCATCGGGTCATCGGTTTAATTTTTCATTTCATTGTCTTAACCACGATATACTAAAATTCTAATTCTGATTATTCAGAGTTCGGCATGCAACCCGTTGAAGAAAAACAGCGTCATTGGACGCACGACCCCGCAGTCACGTGGAGGCTAAATTGGCCGACCCTGACGGTGGACTAATTACATTCAGGGTCCGGCCCAGTGAGAATTAAAGGAAGACAGTAAAGGGAGTCAAAACGTGTGTCAATGGCTTGAAATCAAGTACAAGCTGGGCGCATATGCCACGCTACAGTGTCGCAGTTACTCCTCCATGGCTTCCTCATCCTCATCAAAGCCCTCAAACTATTCTTCCTCATCATCATTCTTCTCGCCAGTCTTGTCCTTAGCCTGCGATTCAGCAGCGCCATCATCATCATCGTCCTCGAGTAAATCCTGCAGAATGCTGGGAATCTGCACCAGCTCGGGGAGCTTGGCCTGGCAACGGTCGCCATCTTTGGCCTCTTGCTAGCATGAAGTTAGCATCAGTCTCCCAACCAGAACGCAGCACTTACGTTGAAAATGCTAACTTGAACTTGGGCTATAGTCCGGAGAGAGTGTGAGATGTCAGAAAGGATGCGCATTTGCGTCTGCGCTCGGAGTTCTACGCGGTAGGCACGCGACTTGTCCTCGTTATTTTTGCGGACGCCAGCTTTGCCAATGGCACCACCCTTGTAGGAAGACAGGACTACAGCGAGATTGTCGGCAAGAATGTCGTACTCGCCCTAGCTTGGGTTAGCAACGACTGTCAACAGACAAACAATAGCGACATACCTTCTTCGCCTCGCTGGCGTTGTCATCAGGCGAAGCTGGACCCTGAGGCACACCTTGAGCCTGCTTGCTGGTACTGCGAGTACTGCGAATCGGAGGCATTGTAACGACTGTGAGAGCTACACGCGAGTTAGGTACCATTACCGACACTCAAAGCACTCAACAAGAGAGTCACTTACCTGGCAAATTGTGGTGATTGTGATTATGTTGATGATGATGAGAGACGGTAAAGCTGCGAAAAAGCAAAGGCAACGCGAGCCTTTGTAGCCAGAGGCGCGTGAGCGAGAGTCATGTTGAAAACAATGGTGCCAATTGTTCGTAGCTGTCACCAAGGAAAATCGCCATTGTTGCCGTGGCGACAATGACGATGAATTCAGACGATTTCATTCTTGACTGAATGAAAATAAATAAAGGAAAGAAAAGGAAAAAAGAAGGAATAGGAACTGATTGATCCTTATATAGGCATAAGATGCTCTCACCTTGGCTTTGCCCCTTCTTAGGATTTAGGTCCTAACAACTTCTGAATTTCTGAATCTGGCAACGTCAGGGTGTAGTTCCAACTGATGACCCAACCGAGCCGAGCCTATTTCAAACCCCAAGTTCTCGTACCATGCTGCATCCCATGTAAACAATTGCTAAAGAATCATGGCGGTTCAGTGAGACGCGATTCGAATTGGACAGTGGCGTGCCCCATCGCCGAGTCGCAGAAGCACGCGATGAAAGGTGCTTAAATGTTTGCGTGACCGGGTTTAGGCATGTAATTTATCAACAGCTTCTCGCTTCCTCCAAGGTTAATAGAAAGAACTGCATGTTTGTGATGTTTTCAGACGCAAGGCTGCACTTGTTAGTCCAGAATAGCCGATGCATCATCCTGCAAACAATTCGTTATAACCGTGACTTCGTATTACAATATACGGGGTTAGCCAGATATAGAAGCGCTGACCCAAGACAAGGAAATGCCCGTTATAAACACACAGAAGACAAACGACCCCATAACCAAAGCCATTGCCAGGACGCCCAATTCACGTCAAACAAAGAGCGGACAAGGACAAAGAAGACATTCGAATACTTGATGCCGGCAATCCGTTTCCAAACGCAGCGTACCGGCCGCTACCATTGCATGCGACGAGACCGATGCGGTGATGGAACTAGCGGGACTCTGGTCGACCATGGCTGGCGGTGTATCGATGAAGACGACGCTACCTTGATTTGAAGAGTGGTACAGGGCGCTTAACACAATGTTCAAGCCCAGTCAGTCTTACATAGTGACCATTGTGAATAGATCAACAACAATACTACTATCAAGTTGACACCTGATGCTGAAGACATCAAACCCAAACCCAAACCTAGCCATCATCATCAATGATCAATCACCTTTCACACCTCTCAACAAATACAAACTACCAACATGATCAAGAGTGGAACAGTGCAAGGCACAAGGCCAGACATTGCATTTGTGGTATCAAAGCTGAGCGGTGCCAACACAGGCGTAAGAGAGGTTTACGGCAAAATCCTCAAATACCTGTCGAGGTACCTTGAAAAGACCTCTACGCTCGGCATAACGTTAATAGGCAACTATAAGAAGAAGATGCGAAACTACGCATGTACGCGGATACCTCTGTCCCTAACAACGTGCCTAACCGAGTATATATAGCAGGATATGTGATCTATATTAGAGGTAGATCTGTTATTTAGAAATCTAAGAAGCTGTCAGGAGTCATGAAAAGGGGAGTTGTCACGCGAAAACCCTTCATACGGAGCCCTCTTATCCCGGACCTGTACCCACAGGAAAAGGTTTAAAAGGGGAAAATTCTATTATGCTTGGCAGAATGAAAGCCAGAGATTAATACACTATACAAGTCATCGATAAGGATAAAATTCTCAGCTTCATCTAGGCGCTTTTGTAGCGATATAAATAGATTATTAATCGTATTGCGAAGAGTTATATTGATCTACGTTGGATACAAACTCTAGTTCATCATCTTTAATGATTATCCCCCTTTGCACCTTTAAACACTGCTAGACTCTTACCTAGCAAGAGACTCGGTCCTCCTGCTTACTCTTCCGCCCTTCAAGCTGCCCGTGATTAGGGGACCTGTATCGTCGTAGTGTTGCTCCTGAGATTATAGAAAGCTGCCTTTTGCTGCATTTTTGTGAAAATTTCAATCTTTCGGTCTGTAAATTCCAATCGCATGAATCGTCAGACTGAGCTTCTATTGTGCCTTGAATTCGGTGCTTCGTTGCTATTGTGCCTTGGGAAATCCGGGTTTCGTCTCAAGTCAGGGTGAGTACTTGGTCAGGTTATTCTCGCTAGCCTGCTGCATAAATAGAGCTGCTGCTGCCGCTCGCAACTTAGCTTTGCTTTCTTCCCTTCTTCAAACAACATCATATTCTCGTTTTTGCTGTCTTGTCCTTCTTCTCTCGTATTTTCTCGTCGTATATCAGAGCGTTCGAAATCATCGATCCGATTCCATCAACATGCCCCGAAGAAAGCGCTCAAGCAGGTCCCCGATCCAGCGACGCGCCAAGCGTACGCGCCGAAACTCTGGTATCAAAATTGAGGCCGAGGAGTGGCAGCTCGCTTCCCATGTTCCCGAGAACCTTGCCGACAACCAAGTCTCTCTGTCCTCTCCTCAAAGCGTCCATCCCCAAGCTGGGCATGGCAGTGATTATGACCTTCAAGATGTCAAGGATCCTGGAGAGAGCAGCGAGGAACGCTCCCAAGATGAAGACGGATCTGCTGTGATTGACCTGGAAGACGAATACTTGGACACGCCTGCGACAGAGCTTACTCCCGAGGTAAATGATGTTGGAATTATGCGAGCATGCAATCTTGTTGTATGCGCTGACCATCTTGTTACCTTAGAACTCGCCTCGTCGTGTCCATAAGCCCGCAAAAGAGTTTCCTGATGCTGGTGAAGAAAACCCAGTTCCATGTCTTGGCTGCGCAAAGTCTGTCGCTGCCGGCAAGGGTGATGGGGTTTGTTTGGTTTCTTCTGGGGGATTATTGCGCTGCGTTGCATGTTCCGTCGGTAATCATAAATGCACCCCTCTGTGAGTTTACCCTTTTTGTCTTTATCAATCACAGAATCTGCCTCTAACTCTTCATATTAGTCCTGTGAACGCCATGGCCCCTATCGTCATACGCCTGGTGCGGGCAGACAGGGAGTTCAAGGAGGGAAAAATCAAGAAGCGCGTAAGTCGATCTGTTTTCTTGCTCTTTTGGAGCAGTAATCCATCTGTTTGTTGCGCGAAAAACGTTCTAATTCTTTTGAATAGGTCCTCCTGCGCCTTCGTGCCGCGCTTCAAGCCATGCTGTTCGTGCACGAAGAGGACAACACCGCCTTCGACAGGACATATGATCTGGGTGGAACTGAGCGCCGTCGCGCTGTTGCCAGGGGCGCTCCCGCTACTCCTGCTGCGGTGCCTCCTCATCTTGCTGCAATTGGCAGTGAGATTGCTGTGTTGCTGGCGCGTGCCCATGAGGGTCTACAGCGTTAGAGATAGCTCTGTTGTTGGAAAACGGGTTGGTTGTTGCTGTGTTATTGCCATGGTTCGTGTCGAGATCTGTGCGAAATGGTCATTTCTAGATGTAGTTTGTGTAGCTTGTCACTTTGCTATATTGAATGATAGTGAAAATCGCGGTTGATGCTACTGTTTCAAGACCCTTACGTTCGTGATCTGTAATATTACTTTGAACTGTTCGAAACGTTGCCTAAGAAGGTTCTTTGCCAAACTATCGGCAGGTATATCTGCAGTTTGAAGGCACGAGATGCTAAAGTTGCCCTTATTATAAAATATAGACCTGCCTTTTTGGGCCTACCTAGCTTATCGTCTTCTTGTGTTATATTTTTTGGCGATTCTGTCGTTCTATTCCGCCGTAATGCTGGCATCAACGTAGCGAGGTGGCGAGTTAGGGAGGTCATCGTATGCGTTGTGATGCAAAGGGCGATGATGAACATTGATGATGAACTAGCCAATGTTGTTGGTGACCTGCGACAGTATGCTATTATACGAAATCCCGAGAGCATGAGTAATTAGCAAAAGTGGTCGGACTCTATCATGTGTCTATTGATCCAAGGCTAATCTACGAGAGAAACGCTGTCCATGCATCCGAACCCAGCCGCGACACCTCCCTCCTCGCTCTGATCTCCCTTGGTCCGTAAAAGGTACCCAGCCTCCTCGTTGCGCTGGACCTCACCCGTCTGCTGGTTCCACAGGCAAGTCCCGTATATGCCCAGCTCGCAGATGACGCCCCCCTTTTCGACAAGGCCGTTGCGCAGGATCAGGTTCGACACGGCCGGCGGGGTGATGAGCTCCATGAGGATATAGGAGCCCCAGTGCGACTCGGGCACCGACCGGAGAAAACCCGGGATGGCGCCGCGGTAGATGTTGTTGCCGCCGCCCTCGCGCTGGGGCTTGAGCACGTACGACTGGCACGTCTCTGGGTCGAGTGCCTTCTTGCGAGCCTCGAGCCCGGCCTCGGACGTGTCCATGGGGTAAATGTTGGTAAACGTTCTCCAGAGCTCCTCCGCCGCCGCCGTGTCATCCTTGATGAAACGGCTCAGCGCCGACGGGGCAGACGACAGGCGCGGCGTGGCCAGGACCTGCTGAACCTTTTTCGTCCCGGCGAGCTGGGTCAGAACGGTAGGACACTTGATGGCCGCCGAGCGCTCGAGGTGGTGACGAACGTCCCACGCTTTCGAGTCGGGGTAGTCCCCTGTGCTGTAGCCGGCGCGGAGGTAGATGACGGCGACTTCGAATACCTTGGATGGGTTCCTGGGAAGGTGATACAGCAGCTCTCGCTTTTGGGTGGCGGCGATGGTGGTGTGGGCGAGGACGTCTGCGAACGGCAGGCGGAAGACGGGCGTGTTGGCCGAGCTCGTTACGCAATACTCCAGGTGCCGCTGATCGAATACGTTGCGCTCCCCGGTCTGCGTGACGAAGATGACGCACTTGGGGTTACCCGTAGACGGGGCTCCGTAGGCTTGGAAGGCAGACTGAATGCCCGCAGACAGCCCCTTGACCGTCTCGTTATCAGGCAAGTCTAGACTAGGCACACCCTTTTGAAGCAGAGGGTACTCTGTCGATGCGAGGAACCTGGGGGACCCGTCAGCGAGGTACAAGTTTTGGGCAATTGTGATGAAAACAACTCACTTGTGAAGCCCCGACGTAAATTGCGACAGCCCTCCGAAAGACGAGGCTATCGTGTTGAACTCGACCTGCTTGGCCTGTAACGAGGGAGGGCTGTTTGACGTATCCTGGTGCACCATGTAGTCTGAGCGGAACAGACCGAGAGATAGAGGCTTCCTAGCGTAAGTTTACGTGGCAGCCAAGTAAAATATGGATTACGTTGACTCACTTGTGTATATCCTTCCTTCTTGACTTTCAAGTGAATATTCCACAAACCACGAATAAACTCATCGCTATCGCCAACCCTTTTGTTTTTCAAAAAGTTTTTCATCAGCATATATAACCATCATCCCAAGACTAACCCGAACCATTCTTACTTACTCCTTGACGGTCTGCTCGATGAAATCCTCATCTCGACTTACAGCCGCATAGAGCTCGTTGTAAGACCGCTGCACGGCCTTGCCCTGGTCGAAGCAAACCCTTGGGAACGGGCTCGGGAACAGCGTCACCGGGACGTTGACGGCCGCGATGCCGTGAGGGTCATTCTCGGCGGGGATGACGGCTGGCGGAGGTCGAACGGCCAGGCCGTTGCCGATTGCCCAGTCCTTGACTGTATCGACGAGGGCTTGCTGTTCGTCGTCGGACAGGGAGGGGGGGTATGCCCCGCTTGTCGAGTCCATGGTATGTACTTGGTGTGAATTATGCGGGGATGTGAAGAGGAGAGAAGAGAGGCGGATGGAGACTATCCAACAATCTCATTCGGGGAAATGTATTTTAAGTAATGTGATGTATTGTTGTCATCTCGTCAGGGATCAGGGTCACCTTTTTTCGACGCACTTCCGTCAGATCTCTTTGCTTATGAATACTACCACTACCCTACGTATAGAACCCAGTCCTGTAGCTCAAATTTTAGGTACGGAGTACATAAAAGCGGTACCTCAGAACCCCACCCAACACGTTGATTACAAACTTTTGGCGTGCGACGCTGGCCCTGATACACTCGCGGGGCCTCAACCCACGCTTTTCCCCCGACATCCCGGTATTCGTAAGGGATTCGTTAGCCTTGCCTAGGACTTACGGAGTACGGGCTCGTACTTGGTTGCTTTTGATTCACACAAGATTAGAATTAAGTGGTCCTGGTGTTCAATTTATTTCTGATAACCAATCATATAACGGCGAAGCCTATTTCATAGGGGAAAAGAAAAAGGATTAGAGATGATAGCTAGGCAGGTCGGTAGGTGATCAGACAACCACCTCTGTTCCATGATTACTACCAGTTGATTCAGGCAACCCATGAAGCGACGCATTATTATACGGAGTAATACCTGATCTGATGACTCCGTACAACCATGGTACAATACTACCTAACCCGTATAGTGGAACACGCTAAAGTGAGACTCGGGCTTGCACTGCGTGCGTGCGGAATCGCACTCAGCAACAAGTCTCTGATCCCATCGCCCTTGGTAGGTTGGTTCCTGTTTTCCGAACGCCGCGTAACCATAGACATTCGCCATACGTTTCTCCATGGGGTTGTGGGCAACGAGTGCAACCCTACCGGCGGCCAATGACCAGCCGCCCCGGCCGTTACAGTTGATCACGACTTCGGCTGTACGGATACCGATAAATGGAGCGCGGGGTCGTGTGCGTGCCATCTTCGGCGGACCTTGTGCTTGGCCTTTGACGGTAACGATCCGTTGAGCCTAGTGAATCGAAAGTACAAAAATATTTGTTTCTCAGGAAAAATAAGGGAAAAAAATAAAAAATAAAAAAAACCTACCTCGACTACTCAGAAGGGGGATAATTGTTATCCGCAGTCCCTATTGGCTATCACCCATGAAATCACCGTTGGCAATATAACGGTGCGTTACCGGCGTGTGCATAGTGGGATTTGTCGCAGTAACAAGGTACCCAGTAATAGTATGTACTGATGCAGTAGTACTACGCACTGCTGGTACTACTAGGTAGGCAGCTACTAAGTAGCTAGTACCTAGTAGTACTAGTGGCCTGGGTAGTCATGGGCTGTGCTCCGGTCGGCCAAGAGTTCCAGACGTCCGCGCGGGCAGGCGCCGGCCGTCATTTCCCTTTTCCCTCATTCCTTCATGGCGTGAGCAACAGAGTTTTGTACGGAGTATTTCCTTTCTTTTTGTTTCTCCGAGCCATCGCCGACAACCTCCCTCGACCAAACTACTACACATACCTTCATCCTTCATCCCCTCTTATCCGGATATTGTCTGCGAACCCAATTATACCGATCGCGCTGTCCACGGCGCCACGTCCTCCCTCCTGCACGCAATGACCGACAACCCCGCGACAACGGCCACTGCGGCGGCGGCCACCCCCGTCGAGGTGCCGAACCGAGTATCGGACATGACGCTCGAGAATTACAGATTTCCAACCCACAGGCTGCGCATGCAGCAGGAAGATCCTGAGAGGACACCCCTCGTCCTCGTTGCTTGCGGCGTAAGTTGATGGTTTTTTTTTCCCTCTCACCCTTGGATGGCCTTCGAAGACCTTGGTGGCGAAGCATACCCAATCCAACGCCTCGTGTGCACAAAACCAAAACGACGTACAACCGGATGTTACACCAATCCTTGCGCAAATATACCGCCGAACACAACCACTTTCAATTCCCACCAAATACGCGCAGAAAGATAATACCGCTATACTCGAATCCGCCAGACATGGTGATGGGGATCACGCCGAGCACAATCATGAGGAACCATTTCTAGAGTATACACGATAATCTCACCAAATTCGACCATTTAACTCTTGGCAATGGCAGCTACGGCCGCCATACATGGACGCATATATATATGGGCGCATAGTCATCCTCATTACGCCCCTATATTTATGCCCCGTACAGATGTTCATACAGATACGAACCCGGTCAAGGCTTGCGGTGTGCTTAGAGGGTCTTCGAGGGACATTTCGTTCATGGCGCAGGGACAATACGCTGACTTGATATTCAGAGTTTCTCGCCAGTCACCATCCTTCATCTACGAATGTTCGAGATGAGCAACGACTATGCGCGTATCAACACTAATTACGAGGTCGTGGGAGGATGTAAGGACCACTCTCCCGTAACTATAGCTTGAATTTCAAGGCTGACTTGTATCCTAGACTTTTCTCCGGTTTCATACTTCTATAAGAAGAAGGGTCTCGCCCCCTCACACCATCGAGTCCGCATGTGTGAATTGGCCACGGAGGAAACCAAGGATTGGATCATGGTTGACCCTTGGGAGGCCCTCCAGCCGGCCTATAGTCCCACAGCGGCAGTTCTAGATCGTAAGTAATTAACCATGTAGCCATCATTGGCCGGCAATCGTGCATGATGCAGGACCTCGTCTAACGGCACTTGGCCAGATTTTAATCACGAGATCAACGAAGTACTTGGGGGTGTCTACTCTGCCGATGGTGAATCCCGTCGACCAGTCAAGATCATGCTCCTCGCCGGCGCCGACCTTATCGACACCATGTCTACCCCTGGAGTTTGGGCTGATCAGGATCTTAACCATATCCTGGGCGATTTCGGGGCCATCATTATCGAGCGAAACGGCATTGACATGAAAGAGGCCTTGGCCAATCTCAAGCCGTGGGAGGACAACATCCACGTCGTCCCGCAGCTCATTGCCAATGACGTAAGCAGCACCAAGGTCAGGCTGTTCTTGAAGCGAGACATGAGCATAAAATGGATCACACCGCACTCGGTAGTCCAATACATGAAGGAGAATAGACTATACCTCGACGATGACAACGACCAGCAACAACAGGAAAAGGGAAAGGAGCAGGCGTAACTGAACGCTACTACCGCAGATTTCCCCGGCTGACAGAAACTACTTTACTTATTTTTCCTCTTTTTCAAGTTTACGTCGAATTACAGCAGGGACAGCGAGATGCATGGGAGATACATGGCCATGAGACGGCCAGCTATAGACAAGACACGCCGCTTTACGTCTACCTAGTTATGCAACAATATGCGGGTAGCGTAGCCTCGTGTAGAGGGTTTGAATGGGAGGTCGAGCGTTGTTGGACAGAAGCGGTTTTAGGAGGCGTTGGGCGTTGATAAAGCGGAACAAACACACGCACGACCATGCGGCGTTGCGAGGGGATATGATTATTTTGGCGATTTGTTTTCAATACCACTGCCACTTCTCGTGGAATTACTTCAGGGTGTGCGCTCAGAAATACGTGACCGGGATAATCACGATGTGATACGCCGCGTGTCAGACCAACTGTTACGAATCAATCATGTTCAAGCTTGGACCCATGTCCTCAATCGAAGGCCGCCTCCGGATCAGTTTACATCCACCAGTTTGCATCAGTCATATGCAGGATTTGCACAAATTCACGATGCATGGGTTACAGCGAGAAAATTCCACGCACTGCGTGTTCCGTCACAACTAAAATTAATGTGACGCGGCAGCAGTGCAGACAGCGCCAAGTCGGCAATAGCTTCGCTATTTATATGAAGGCCTTTTATGGACACTACCTGTACCTGGCCCAGCTCCCTAGCCACCTCCAAGTCTCGGCTGCCTTGTCAATCTCGCTCAGGGCTCCCTCCACCTTGTTGTCAGGGTCGTTGAGCCGATGTCCCTCAAACTCGATGAAGAAGATGTACTGGAAAGGCTGGGCTAAGCTAGGACGACTGTTGATGCTTGTCAGATTGATGTCGTGATCCCGGAAGCAGCCAAGGACGCGGGCTAGGGCACCCGGCGACCGGTGAGGTACTGTAAACGAGACGAGGGATTTGCTCCCTAGACCTGCCGGCGGAGGCATGCCGGACTTCCACGAGCTGCCGACCATGTCGTGACCCTTGGCAATGATGAGGAAGCGCGTCGTGTTGTCGTCACGGTCCTCGATGGACTTGCCCAGGAAATCTAGGCTGTGCATTTGCGCAGCAAGAGAACTTGATATGGCTGCCCACGTGCCCGTCTCGTCGTGGGAGACAATCTCGGCTGCCTTGCTCGTGGAGCTGACCTCGAACATCTCGGCCCCTTTGAGGTAATGGGAGATGAAGTTGTTGCACTGGCCGAACGCCTGCGGGTGCGAGTACAGCCTCTGGATGTGTTTCAGGTCCGCCAAGGGCTTCGACTTTGGCTTGGCTGGGCTTGGGTCTGACGCGGTGGGCGTGCAGGCTCCTGATCCGACGTCATCGGTGACGTTGGATACGCTCTTGTGTCCAACGAGGCAATGGTGAACGTCGACGTAGACTTCCCCGACGATGCTGATGTCGGGAAAGCGATTGTCCCGGTCTGCTAGGTCATCTAGGGTAAATACGACTGATCCGTTTGTTGAGTTTTCGAACGGGATCACTCCAGCATTCGTCAGGCCCTTTTGCACTGTTACAAAGACATCTGCCGTTTTTTTTCTCACGTTAGCTTGGATTACCACCTTTTACTGGTTGATGATCTTTCATACCGTCAATCGTCGTCACCGGCCGCAGATCCCATTCTTCCTCGGAAAAAGCTAGGTTTACCGCCTTGCGTTCAAAGACTGATCAGCCTCGCAGCTGACTTGTCAGGACAAAATGTGAAACACACCTGATGCGAATAAGATGCTTCAGGACCCAAGAAGCATACGGACTGTTTTTTGTCGGACGTCATGGCTTGGCTTTAAGCTATAGAAGGGGGGAGGGGGGGAATGAAAACCACCAAAAAGATGTAGCCGATTTTAGGCTTGTCCTTTAGCTCTTGAGGAAAGACTCTGTAGCACAAGTTGTTGTTGTTGAGTGAATGTGATTGATGATGTGAAAGGGGAGTCGAGCATGATTTTGTTGCCGAGATCTCACTCCATCTTTGGTTGTCATGATTTAATGTCGTGAGCCTCAGCAAAGGCGCACAAGTCCGAGCTTCGGCGGGCTGAAAATGCGGTACAATAGGGTTTGCTGGTACTGCGCTAACTTCACCATGCGTGCTACGGCGACACGCCCTGTTAGCCGGGGACCGCATCCACGAACCTTTTCACGTTGTTGACATCATCTCCACACAAAAGGCTTTCTCTGGACCGAGCTACGCAAGAGAGCAGCAAGGCCCGTTCACGAGATAGAGAAGAGAGCATTTCCGTGTAGCAGTGTTGCATTTTGATTCCGTACGCAGCACCAACATGTGATGACAACTTTGTGGAATCTGCGTATGGAGTCACAGCTCAAAACCGATGAGTACGTACTCAAGCTCTAATTCCGTACCCGTCGGCCACGGTTGCTTCACCACGAAGTCGTCGGGTTCATTGTTCGCGCTTCACGATTCGACAGACGTGGGGATAAACGATTGTGCTCAAGATTTCCCGTCAAAGATCAGCAAGGTCTACGTAGCATTCATCTGGGCAGACTTCAGGTAATCCTGTCCAAGTCACGAATCCGCAAGCCTTCTTCATGGCACAGCGCAAGGCCGAGCACACAATGAAAGAGACAGACATCAAAAATTGCACCAACTATGGCCCCGAAGGACAATAGAGCACAGGATGACGCCGCGCTGTGCAATGCAGGCCTCCTGTACTAGCACCGGGTGTTCATGATCTCCCGGTGCTTTGATAAGGTAAGTATGAAGAGAAAAGGAAAGAAAAGAAAAGTTGAAGGTTGTGGGAGGGCGGCGCGCTTAAGTAGGCCAGGGTGATGGTCCGTGCGCTATAGCCTGCCTGAGGCTACGACTTGCCTGAGGCCACCAGGTCTCGCTGGCTTGAAGAGGCTTCAGCCTCATGACACACAATCAAGCCACTTCTACACCCGAATGGCTCCCAAATTTTATGATGACCATCAAGGCGCACAAACTTATTCCTATGTTTGATTAGAACAAAAATTACCCATTTCCGCCACAGTGAGTGCAAATCCGAGGCTGAATCCTTTTCTTAATTTATCCGAGACCTGAATTTCGCAACATATAACCAGCCACTTATATCTACTTTTCCTGTCTTCATGGGTTTCTGTTGGAGTCTTGTGAATCGCACTATAATGTTTTGGTATTAGCCGGATGACTAGGGCGTAGGAATGACAGCTTTCGTTTGAAGCCGCCTCCCGCGCTAATACTGTACGCAGTACGCTGAGCTCTCGGAAATAATCGTCATCGGACAATATTTGGGCTTTGCTTCATTTTGCAACATGGAGGATAGCTCCGTTAACTATGTCATGTCGCACAATCTCCTCGAGGCTTTTACGCCCTGAGATAGCAATTCTACGCAGGACATGCACGAGACATACATGTCCGACCTTTATGCCGCCATTGAGACAGTATCGCGATTACTCTTCAGCATGGCCTCGCCTCACCCCAAGCGTCCGGGGCATCACGGAGCTTCCTGACCGAACGAACCCACGATATCTTCAATCTACCAAGCCCGGGTCGTCATTACTGTCACTGAAATGGCCGCGACCGCCGCGCAACCTTTTGCTCGTCCAGAAGCTCTTTTCGAAAGAGGTGACGGCGTCCGTTGTCAAGTTCGCCAAATTCATCCATGCCGAGTACCCCGACGTAAACATCATACTG
This sequence comes from Trichothecium sympodiale, assembly GCA_003012115.1. Lineage (NCBI taxonomy): Eukaryota > Fungi > Ascomycota > Sordariomycetes > Hypocreales > Trichothecium > Trichothecium sympodiale. The sequence goes on from PXOB01000146.1 coordinate 103,256, forward strand.
GAGCCGAGAATGGCGCCTAATATACAGGAAGAGCTTGGGTTCCCAATCTTCACAAGTGACGGTCAGAGCAACATTGCCGACAAGGTGGATGTCATTGCAACATTTGGCGGAGATGGCACAGTTCTGAGGGCAGCGAGTTTGTTCAAGCTGCATAGCTCTGTCCCCCCCATCGTATCGTTCAGCATGGGCACCTTGGGCTTCTTAGGCGAGTGGGACTTTGATGAACATAAAAAAGTATGGAGGGAGGTATACATGAGCGGGAGCGACGTAGCGATGCGGGATGCCGCAGTACCCCGCGGGAAGCAGGACGAGGATAAGCAATACAAGACAGACAACCGTTCCTACGCCGGCTGGGAGCGAACAAAAGGTAGATGTCTAGGATCGGAGAGGGCTTCCAAAATTCTGTTGCGTCATCGTATCAAAGCAGATATATTTGATCCATCCGGCAAGAACATCAGCCACCGCGTATGCGATAGTGTTGAGAGCCAAGCAAGATCGAAGGCCAGTCCAATCGCCGGGACCAACGAACTGTATCCTTCTCTGCGAGCGACCAACGAAATTTCCGTTCACCGCGGTTCGCACCCTCACCTGGCCATCATCGACATTTACCAGAATGGCCATTTCCTGACCGAGACGGTGGCCGACGGTATTCTAATTAGCACGCCGACAGGGTCAACCGCATATTCCCTGAGCGCGGGGGGGCCTATTGTGCATCCGCTGGTCAAGTCGCTTCTCATTACCTCCATTTCACCATGCAGTCTCTCTTTCCGCTCATTGGTTCTCCCGCTTGACACAAAGGTGACTTTACGTATGAGTAAGAAGAACCGTGGGCGAGAGTTGGATCTGAGCATAGATGGACGGCGCTGTGTGGGCGTCTCTCCCGGATCAGAACTGCGGGTGGAGGGAGAGTTTGTAGGCCGCTCAAGGGATGGACCAGGTGAAGAATGGGCAGGAGGCGTGCCATGTGTTATACGAACTGAGGACGATGATCCCTGGGTAGGCGGGCTTAATGGTCTGCTGAAGTTCAATCAGCGTTTCGGTCGGGATGCAGTGGTTGATGCCGACGAATGATGATACCCTTTTGAATACATGACTAACGGTCGGATGTTTTCAAATCTCACCGGTTCTTAAGTCTAATGATTGTGACATGTGTCGTAAAGGAATCCATATATAAGGATGCGTAACGCCGACGAATAAAAACAAGCGGTATTGAGTTCTCGCTCGGCTAAGAAAGCCGCGTATTCCTCGCCCCATATGGCATAGCTGTTCGGAGAAGTAGTTAATATTTGAAGCTGCGGGTATTTAAGTTCAAAATGACACGAGTTCATGGCCTACGAAGCAAATAATCTCATCCGGCATATGTATATATTTTGCCATTACATTACAGCGTGGTGGAACAACCGCCAGCATATATAGACGCAGTATCACGGAGGGACAGAACATATAGGTATCTCCAAGTTTCTATGTGATATGATTTGCAAGAACGTTACTCCGCATGATATTATCCATCATGATTGACGATTGCACGGAGAGACGGGGAGAAAGAGAAAGAGAGAAAGTTTAAAGGGAGGCCCCACGTGACCTAGCGCGGTGCCCTCTTAGGTCGGACCTTGTTTTAGAAGATTTCCACTCTTTTTGCAGTTATTTGAAGAACGCCTATCGCATAATATCGAGCGCAATACAGATTTTACTGATTCATCATCTTGAAGAGTTTTGAACATGGAGTTGAAAAACACTCAGAGGCTTGAGCTGCCGGCTACGGCCGATATGCATGTTCACCTAAGGCAGGGTGAACTCATGGAGGTGGTCACTCCCACGGTTCGCCAAGGTGGAGTTGATACGGCATTCGTGTAGGTTCTCGTCAAGTTGAGAAGAAATAGAGTAATAGCTAACGTGTTTAATTAGAATGCCTAACCTTGTGCGTTTCTCTCCTTGATCCCATGACAATGGCGTGAAGCTGTTTTATATACATCCTTTCGATTCCCTTTTACAAGGAAGTAAAATCTTCGTACTAATGAGCTTGCCAATAGGTCCCTCCTCTGACAGATGTCAAACGTGTACGTATAAGCCTATAGCTTGCGCTCCTGGTTTGGGCATTATGTAATTATTAATCATTCTATAGGTGCTTGAGTATCAGTCTCAGCTAAAGGCCATCGCCCCGGAGGTCAATTTCCTCATGTCTCTATTCGTATGCGCCAAACTCTTCAACCGACCTGTCCAAATATCTTACCTATAAAACCGCAGCTCCACCCAGCAGTCACACCCGAGGTCATCTCCGAGGCTTCAAAGGCCGGTGTGACAGGCGTCAAGTTATATCCTCAAGGCAAGTCATATATCAAACTCGGGCCAATTTTCACTGCAAATGCTGATGGCTCAAAGGCGTGACGACGAACTCTGAAAACGGTGTGGCAAAACTCGAAGACTTTTATACCACTTTTGAGGCCATGGAAAAACATGATATGGGTAAGCATCGTAGTAGATACCTTTCCCCTACTACTCGGCTAACAGCGCTTGATTTTAGTATTGAATCTTCATGGTGAGGTTCTAGAAAGCCTCGCTCCAGCCGACACCACTCTCGAGGAAGCCTTCCTCCCTACACTTAAGAAGCTGCATGAGCGCTTCCCTAAGCTCCGAATTATTGTAGACAAAACCCTTCCTGTGTCAATATGACAATGGCTGACAAGGCATTACAGCTAGAGCACTGCACTACTGCAGCGGCTGTAGAAGCAGTCCAGTCATGTGGACCTACCGTGGGCGGTATGTCTGCAACTTGCACAAAAGCGCTCAGAGTCAGCTAACCAAAAATGTCTTGCAGCTACCATCACAGCTCACCATCTTTACCTCACATCACATGAGGCCTGCTGTGACCCATTCGCCTTCTGCAAGCCTATCCCTAAGAAGCCTACCGACCGAGATGCCTTGATCAAGGCTATAGTGAGCGGCAATGCCAAGTTTTTCTTGTAAGCACTCGTTCCTATGGTTCCAATAAGATGATATTAACCGCACTCTCAGCGGAAGCGATAGCGCCCCGCATCTCATGCAGTCCAAGACGTCTGCCGAGCAAGGCAAAGCCCCCGCAGGCGTCTTCACTCAGCCCTACGTGACACAGCTCGTGCTCTTAGCACTGGAAGAGGCGGTTGAGCGTGGCGTTATTACGAATGATGATGTCACTCAAGAGATTCTCGAAGGCTTCCTTAGCCGCAACGGACGTCGGTTTTATAAGCTACCCGAGGTCGCTGAGGGCAAGACCGTGCTGGAGAGGAAAGGGGAGAAGATTCCAGCTAGTATAAAGAGGGGCGGAAGCGTAGAGGTAGGCATCTCGAGATCAGGAAGCGAGGTGTTTAGCTTGACCTGGGCGTAATCACATATTGTATTTAATGTGAAAAAAATAAAATAAAGTGATCCCTACAGAAGCACAGTATAAATGACCGGAAATTCAGAGCCCTTCGCATCATCTGGGGGGGGGGGGGGGGACGATGCTACCAAACCCCAATACGTGCTGTTGCTGGGTCGACTGGTATGGTCAAAATGCTGATCGAAAAGGTGGCAAGTAGATGAGAATGCGTCCTGGAAAAATATGGATTTGGGGAATCTAACAGGATATGAAGAGCGAAGAGGGGAGCGCCGTCTTGGACACTATCATATCTGAGAACTATCATATCTGAGAACTACCATATCTGAGAATTATTCTCCTTATTTAATTTGCAGCTATAATCTCATCACCCTGTCCTTATCGTATTCCCTCTGGCTCCAGGAGTTTAGGCAGCAATCAGGGGCGTTTGTCTACCCATGCCGTGATTACTGAATAGCGAGGCACAGGATGTTACTCCATTTCCTGTCCTTGCTATTCAAGTCCTTGGTGTCCTGGCTCCTCTGGGCTAATACGCAATGAACACCCTGCCAAAGCTGATTTATCATGCCAATACCTGAGACTGACAGACGTGATTCAAGGTCCTTATGACATCACATTTACGATGAATTTTCTATATTGCCCGCTGTGACTCCATTCAATATCGGGAAATGGTGGCGATGAGTTCCGCCGCGAATATTATCCAAACACCCTTAGTCAGAGGCCTTGTACTTGGCACGGTACTCCTCCGTCTGCTGCACGTATTCTTCAGAAGCAAATCCCTTCATACCCGTAATAATATCGTCCAAGGTCAAGATGGAGAAGATGGGGATCCCATACTCCTTCCTGAGCTCACCGATGGCGCTTGGGCCGGGCTTGGAGTCGTCGCCATCCGCAGCAGGAAGCTTCTCCATGCGGTCCAGAGCTACGACGATACCAGCGACAATCCCGCCTTCCTTCCTGATCTTCTCAATAGCCTCACGTTTGGCGGTGCCGGCGGTGACGACGTCGTCGACGATGAGAACCCTCTTCCCCTTGAGGGGAGCACCGACAATGTTGCCGCCCTCGCCGTGGTCCTTTGCCTCCTTGCGGTCGAAGGAGTAGGAGATTGTATCCAGGTTCTTGGGAGCGAGCTCTCCAAGCTTGACGGTAATTGCCGAAGATAGGGGGATGCCCTTGTAAGCAGGGCCAAAGACGATGTCGAACTCGAGGCCGTCCTTCTCCTGTGCCTCGATGATGGCTCGGGCAAAGGCTGTCGAGATGGAAGCGGCGAGACGGGCAGTGTGGAACTCGCCAGCGTTGAAGAAGTAAGGCGAGATGCGCTTCGACTTGAGCTCAAAGCTGCCAAACTTGAGGACGCCTCCTGAGATGGCAGATTCGAGGAAGCTTTGCTTGTAAGCTGGAAGGGCAGACATGTTTCAAGGTGGTGGAAATCGCTTTCTGGAATTCTTCCAATGGGATGTGCGTATAATGGTATAATGTGACTAATCGTATATCACGTATAAGATAAAGTTCGAACACAATATATGAAGGGGTCGAAATGCCACCGATGCCGGTTTGAATTCTTGTGTTATCTAAACTTTCATGGTGGGGGTTTGGCTGGTGGGGTGGGTGTACCTCTACGGTTACACCTGCAAGGCTTCGTGTATCCTGCCCGCGACATTTAGGTGCAAAGATACCTCTGGTCATCCTAACGCCGCCGACGACCCTTCTTTGGGGATTAGCTGCTTTTTTTTTTCTTTTTTTTTCTTTTTTTTTTTAACCCTCACACTTCTGACAGCGAGCGCATATTACCGTGTAATAATAGGAGTTGCCAGACTTTCCAGTGAATGGGTGAATAGAGTAATTAAATACCACGGACATTTTCCTACTCTTTTCTATTTCCCTTCTCTTCACTTTCTTTTCTATTTCATGTCCGACAGACACCTGCGCTAACTTCTACCTTCCTTACATCTACGGAGTAGGCCCGCCTCATACTTGATGGAAACGCCCCATCGTCTGCCTATTGAGCGCCGAGGACCTAAAGTTTATACCTACAAGCTTTACATCAGATAACTAATATGATAAAGATGGCGCATTGACTCAAGGCCAAAGTTATAGATAATAAAACAGCGATCGATACCGTTAAAGACCTTATTGTTCAAGACGAGAAAAAAAAAGGTAAAGAATTGTCGTACCTTGCGCGCGTCGATATACAGCCGCATCGCAGCAAGCGATTCTAAACATCAGAGAGATCGTCACCACCATGCTCGACAAGCACGACCAAACCCTCCATGAGAATGAGCGACTTCGGAAGAAAAACAGACATGGTAACCGTTGATGATCGCATCGTTGGGAGCAGATGCCTTGAGACGCTATCGACCTCAATATCACCGCAGCGGTCATTATCAGAAAGCTGCGAGCGAGCTTGAACATAATTCAGCCCGGTCCTTTACCGATATGAAGAAATCAAGCGTCAATTAGGCCATCATCGGCGCTATTCAATTTGCCTATAAATTCTTCTGTCGCGTTGAGGCGCGAACGTCATCTACTCTTGCCATCTCATGATGGCGTAACCGTAGTGCCTTCAGCCGGTTCTAATAGCTTCCAACTGCACTGCAGGTTCTTGTCATCATTATACTGCTTCAACATGCCAATGATCTTTGCTGCAATGGCATCGAAGTTGTGTGTCGCGAGAGCCAGGATCGTAGGGCCGGCGCCAGAAAGGCAGACTCCTAGAAAGCCATCATCCGTCTTGGGGGACATTCCAGCGACTATTTCTGTCAGCCCGGGGATCAGCGTCTGGCGGTAGGGTTGGTGAATCTTGTCCTGCATGGCAAGGTGGATAAGCTCCGGATCGGGCGGTGATTGCCCAAGAGCGACGGGCAGCAGAGCTATCCTCTGTAGATTGTAGACCTGTTTTTGTTAGTCCCTTCCAACGTTGCATCATTGCCTAGGTATACGTACGACATCAGGACGAGAGTACTTCTCGGGCAGCACCTCACGTGCCTTGTGCGTAGCCACCACAAACTCGGGAATGATAGCAATGGCCTTGATTTCCTTTGTCCAAGGGAACTTGATGTGATGGCCAATGCCGTGAGGCGGTTCAGGGGGCTTCTCGCCGGTGTCGACTCCACCAGCCGGAGCAGGAAGAACCTCACTGAGGGGTATCTCGATTCGGGCCACGTCCTCGGGAGTAAGAGGCTTCAGGTACGTTCCAACAAAGCCACCGAATAGAGCGGCGCCGACATTGTCAGGATGTCTCTCTGCGCCAACTTGTCAGCATACAGCACATTTGCCTAACCCGCCTGCGCTACCATCCACGTACCAATCATCAGGCAGTAGTCAAATAACCGATCATCGGTAATGTGCGACAGTCCGCCAACCTGCTTCCCCAACATGGCACCGGCCACCACAGCGGCGCCTGAGCTCCCCAACCCCCGACCCAAGGGAATAGGGTTCTTGATGTGTACATGTGTCTCGACGGGAAAGGATCGCTGATCGTTGCATCGCAGGACGTACAGGGCGACTCGGGTGATGAGGTTGTTCTGGGGGTCCAGGGAGATGTCGTCGGAACCCTCTCCTTGGCCCTCGTATGTGATTCTGCAGTTGAGTGGCTCAATGGAAGACTTCTTGCTGCGGTCGATTGTGACGTGGAGCTCGAGGTAAACGCTCAATGCCAGGCCGATCACGTCGAATCCGGGGCCAATGTTGGCACTCGAGCAAGGGGTCTTGATAACGAAAGAATCCATGCTGACAACAATGAGAATACCTTTTCGATATGGAAAAAATAGGTCGGATCTCAATTGAGCTCTAAATCAGCAGTATTGGCGCGACACCATCAACGCCGAACTTGATTCTGCGTCACTTTTCCATTTCGCAACTTTTTGGGCTCCGATGGCCGGAATCGCGTTTGGCGGGGCGTCAGCGCCCCGCCAAAGCTCCCAGGCGATGAATGGGCAACTCGGTACCAAAATACACCGACCTTGTTTGGCCGCATATTTGGGTGCATACTGGGTCGGAATATTCTGTCCATGGCTAGATGGGCTTGGCCGGCTAATGCTATTAGTGTGGAGATGAGGTAGAGGCGTTCACTCATTCGCTGAGCTGACGCATGCACGGTATCTCGCTTTTACTACTAGTCGTGAATAAAAAGTTAGTGTGGTGTGGAAACTTCAAGCTGTCTGCGCCGATGTGACTTATCGATGAATACGTGGCGTGGTGTGAAAGTCGTGGTGGCGTGAGTGAGGTGTTTGGCATGACCGTATTGCTACTTTTAGCCTCGGCAATTGCATCCACGTCGCTTACAGACTCAGTCACTTACAGTACTAGTGGTCTAGTATCTATCTATACCTATATTTCCTACATTCGCATGCACAATATCAACGACAGCTGTAAAAATCTTTAAAACCGACGGCAGGCGACAGACAGTCTTAAAAGATGCTAGTTATCGGTCTCACAGGCTCCATCGCCACGGGCAAATCAACCGTATCTTCCATCCTTTCACAGCCACCATACTCCATTCCCATTATCGATGCAGATATCCTGGCTAGAAAGGTCGTCGAGCCAGGCACTAAAGGCTACAATACTATCGTAGCGCACTTCCTCCCCGACACGCCGGACCTGCTGGTGCCCGCCTCGGACGCCATGCCGGAGAAAAGCCCCGACGGCAAGGGCAGGCCGCTCAACAGGCCGGCGCTGGGCAAGCGCGTCTTTGGCGACAGCGACGAGAGGAAAAAGGCCAGAGGATACCTTAACGGGGTCGTGCACCCCGCCGTCCGGTGGGAGATGGGCAAAGCGGTGCTGTGGGCTTACTTCAAGGGCAACTGGGCCGTGGTGCTCGACGTGCCGCTGCTGTTCGAGGGCGGGCTGGACCGCTTCTGCGGCGCGACGCTCGTGGTCGGCGTCCGGGACCCCGCGGTACAGATGAGGAGGCTCACCGAGAGGGATAGGCACCTCTCGCCCGAGGACGCGGAGAACAGGGTCAGGAGCCAGACGGACGTAAGGATCAAGGCGGCGAGGAGCGAGGCGCGGGGTAGGAGGGGCAGGGGCAGGGGATACGTCGTTTGGAACGACGGGAGCAGGGAGGAGCTGGCGGCGCAGGTGGACGAGGTGGTCAGGGATATGAGGGAGGGGAACCCTCCGTGGTGGAATGGGCTGTTGCTGTTTTACCCGACGCTAGCTATCGCGGTGGCTGCGTGGAGGATCTGGGAGGGGGAGAAGATGAGTCGGGAGTGGGCTGCCATGGAAAAGGATGTTAAGGCGAGGCTTTGAAAAGGCTAAGATTAAGTGAGGAAGGAGGAGGTGGAACAAACTTTTGATATTGGGCTTTGCAGTGAATGAACGGCTGGTGGCAGGTGCTGCCAATAACAACTTCCCCCGATCCTTATTACCTAACCAACTATTACTGTCACTTTCTCTGTTTATGATCCCCCTTCTTATCCTACCCTAATAGCTAGCTGACTGTGTCAAAACGCAATTCCCATATAAACAGAGGCCGAGAGCCAAACCGTATCAAGCACCCTCCTCGGTAAAAAGGTTCCCTTCGCTGGATATAACAAATATTCTTAATAGAGCTATTAGAGCTTATAGATGATTTCGCGCACCAGCTTACCGAAAACTGTACGGGAAGATCTTACCAAATTCTTTACACAATAGATATTTCAATAGTGATAATAGTACGGAGTATCTACTTGTAACCACGCCGTGCGGCGCTACTGAGCTCCTCACGTGACTGTGGCGCAGGCGCCTCGACACTCGGCGAATATTCCCTAATTATTCAACAACAAACGGTCTCTTTTAAAGTTCCGACTTTGTTCCCAATATGATGGGGCTTCCAGCAACGCGATGAAGCCTTCAAGCGTGCGATGGGTATTGCAACTACTAAGGACCTAGCCAGTGAGGTCGCTCATAGAGACTTGGAGAAAGGCGACGAAGATGACATCAGCAGCAACGATTAGAATGATCAAAAGTTTCAGTAAAGAGAGTTGGCATTTTGCTTATAGTGCATTGAATTGCCCCGTCGATGATTAGGAGGAAAAAGATTTCGCATCTCTTCAGCCGGTGACAGCTTACACCCCTAGGCGTGCTCAGCATTCCCCTACAGAGATTCCTCGGGCCACTTGTACTTGGGTCTGTCGAAATTCGGGTCAAACTTCACCTCCAAGTCCACACTTCCTTCAGGGAACTCCTTCTCGTTCGCCGCAGACATGATAGTCCAGTCGGCAAGATACCCATTCGCATCCGCAACCTCTTTCTTCAGCCTTGCTACCTTGTCTGGTGCAGGTAAGAATTTGCCAGTGTGCTCCTTGTCCGTGCTGACTTCGAACTCGCCAGGCGCAGCCGTGAGATACGCGGTCTGGTTTGACCTTTCCTCCCCCATGTCCAAGCCCCCCGCGTCATCTACTTTGTTCTGGTGGAAGTCCACGCTGACAGGGTAGTCGACGCCGCAGTTTCCCAGGTCCTCTTGGATGGACATGTTGCCAATGTCATAGTTCACCCACATGAGGGGAAGGCACTCGGGCTTGACGAGAATCTTCCAGAGCACCTTGGTGCTCTCCGCCATGTCCTCCTCAACTTCTTCCTCATCTGCGAAGCGGTCAATGTACCAGATCCCACCCCGCTCGGTAAAAGCTTCGTCGATGACAACAAAGGGCTCTTCGTTGCCAGCCTCGGTTTCCTTCTCTCGCATGTATGCGTGAGGCTTGCCGATCCAGTCCGCCGGAGCCTTGAGAATTTTCATCTCCAGCATTGGGTCCATGTCGGCGTGAGATCCGAATTCGAAGAGGGCCTTGATCTTCTGGAGGTCTTGGTTTGATAAGTCGGCCGCAAGATAGGCCTTTGTCATTGGCGCTGGTGCGCCACGCTTTAACCAGATCATTTCGAATGACTATCGAAGTAGCCCAAATATGTGTGCTTATTTAGGAGAAGTTGATAAGAAAAAGCTTGACGGATCCAGAGTGTGAACTCAGCTCGATGGGCTCTGTTATATAATTACAGTGGAAGGATCCATCGACACCGCCATCCCCGCTATTTGACATCAACTCAAGCCAGATCATCCCTACGGCGGACTACAATGACTATTATTAGCATCGTGAATTCATACTCCTTCATTTGACAGACTTTTTAACGGATTGGTATATTGTGCCCCGTTTAGATTAGGCAGCACAAGCTCCGGCTGATCCCTTCTAGGCAGCCTTGGCGATCGCCAGCCAATATTGCCATTTTCAGACACCATCAAAGGTGCCGTTGGAACTAATCGGTGCCAAGCCGTGCTCTACATGTAAATAAACTGTCCGGAGTAATATTGTATATGCCAACACGAATATAGCGACTTTAGCAGGAGACGCCTGATAAGCTTTATAGAGGGCAAAAGAAAAGCAAAAAAGTTATTGCCTCTAATGTGGAGGCAAAAGAAAAACATACAACAGCCGGTATTCGCTGGTCGTCACCGACCCAACTACTAATCAGCCCCTCAGCAGCTTGACTATGGGAGAGCGGACGGGATCCCGTATTTTCTACTGGGTATGGTCGTATGTGCTGGTAAGGGTAAAAAGAATGACTTATAAGCCGTTCTTTAGTCATAGGCGACGCTTCCTACCAAGCTACGCCATGGCCATGCTTCAACGGGGCATCTGAGGTAGCTGAAGTAAATGAGCACTCGAGCAGAGCCTTACAATCTTACCGGACACAACCGAGGAGGCGCTAGGGGAGATCTCAGAGAGCACCGTCAGGAACTTGCGGGCGATCTGGAAGGATGGGGGGTGCGAGAACGAGTTGACGGCTATGCATGCTAAAAAGGGGGATAAGGATCAAGCTAGAAATATATAATCAGCAATGAATATGATGTTGTTTTTGTAAAATAAGCCTGTTATGTTTGCAGACCAGCCGATGATTTAATTAAGACAGTTCACTCTCAGCTTTTAGGGATAAGAAGTGTGAATTATATAGCCTCCTCCTCGCTAAGAATTAAATAAAAGTACTTGCCCAGCTGGAGTGCCGATGGGAATCGAAGGAGGGATAATAGGTCGATGCGGCAGGTGCTAACTAATAGCTCCCGATTTTAAATCTCCCTAAGGTGCCTTTTCTGCTTCCTCCATCGCCTCTTGCTCTATGGAGTTGGCAATTGACTCAACCCAACTCACTACTCGATTCTTTATGTCGACTGTTATAAAGTGGTCTGGGACGACTACTCCTTCACTCTAGATATTGTCGAAGTCCGGCAAGTTCTCAGGCTTCTGACCCGCTGCAGTCAGATATACGATCCTAAGCAGTGCCTATTATATTCGTGGTATGTGTACACGCACGTGACCAACCACACTTGCACAGCGCACAAGGCAACGGCAACAGCAACAAGGTCCCCTGCGGCTCGCACTCGTCTACCCAATTGCTCCTTCCACCTCTTCCTTGAGCCTTCTGCTATCCCCCCTCTTTTTGCCCTTTCTTAATCTACTTGTTCTTCTCCCCTCAACCCTTCAACTGGCTGACCTCGCATCACCTCAAACAGAGTCGCAGTCACAATACTTGAGAAGCCGACCAATATGTTTTCACGAAGGCTAGCGACTGCCGCACACGTGACGACGCGAATGCGTCCCATGGCCAAGTGTCCCGGCTCCATGCTCAAGCTGCCCATTATGAAGCAGACGGCTAGGACCTACGTCGACAGGATGGTCCAAGTTCCCCCAATGCCCGAGTCTATACGCGAAGGTACCTTGAAGTAGTTCTGCAAGGATATTGGCGAATATGTAGAGGCAGATGAGGAGCTTACTACCATTGAGACCGACAAGGTACGCACGAGTTAGCTCTAACTCTAGCTTCTGGCTTCGCACTGAAGATTCCCACTTGGCTAACTAATAACGCCTCTTTCAGACCGATATGGCTGTCAATGCGCCTGAGGCCGGTACCATCAGGGAATTCCTTGTCAGTGAAGAGGATACGGTCACCGTCGGCCAAAACATCATCCGTCTCGAGCTCGGTGGCGCCCCTCCCGAAAAGTCAGAGGAGTCTAATCCCGAGCCGCAAGCCAAGTCGAAACCCAGGCATAGGTCCAAGCAGAAAGAGGAGCTCGAGCCTGCTGCCAAGCAGGGGTCCCATCCCGTGCCCACCCTCAGCAGCCGTGGTGAGCGCCGCGTAAGTTAAACAGGATTCAGATTGCAAGCAACGAAACGCTAACGGCCTAGGTATAGGTCAAGATGAACCGCATGCGCCTGCGCACCGCCGAGCGTCTCAAGCAGTCGCAGAACACAGCAGCCTTTCTTACCACATTCAACGAGGTTAACATGTCCAACATCATAGACTTCCGACAGCTGTATAAGGATAATATCCTCAAGAAGACGGGCGTGAAGTTGGGCTTCATGAGCGCCTTTATAAAGGCATCCGTCCTTGCTATGCGTGATATCCCTGCTATCAATGCCTTCATCGAGGGCCCTAACGGTGATACTATTGTCTACCACGACTACGTAGACGTCAGCGTGGCTGTCGCTACTGAGAAGGGTCTCATTACTCCTATCGTTCGCAATGTCGAAGCACTAGACATAATAGGCATTGAGAAGTCCATTGCCGATATGGGCAAGAAGGTAGGATCTCTATATTAACAAAGAATCTAAAAAGCTACACTAATTAAAATACAGGCCCGTAATAACAAGCTTGCCATTGAGGATATAGCTAGTAGCACCTTTACTATCTCGAACGGCGGTGTCTTCGGCTCCCTCATGGGAACCCCTATTATTAATCTGCCCCAGTCTGCCATCCTCGGCCTCCACGCCATCAAGGAGCGCCCCGTTGTCATCGACGGCAAGGTAGAGATCCGTCCCATGATATACCTTGCACTCACCTACGATCACCGCTTGCTCGACGGCCGCGAAGCCGTCCAGTTCCTTGTTAAAATAAAGGAGTATATTGAGGACCCTAGAAAAATGCTCTTGTAAGAATATCAGTCCTTGGATCATATCTCGGTAATTGTCCTGTTGGAAGTAGGTACTCAGAAAACAAAGAAAAATTGTATTTTCTATTTGTGTCGAGAGGAAATAAAAGATTGAGTGCTTATTATCTCTTCATCTTCCGATTTTCGACGCAATAAGCGTAAAGACATAAAGACCTAGTAATCTTATAATACAGTCCGAGGCTACAGCCTCGCGATACACAATTGAGTCACGTATACCCCAATGGCCTTAGACCTCTATAACGACCATCAAGACGAACATATCGAGTCAGTGCTTACAATGATACTCGTGGGTACTCATCATTATTGACTAACATTTTCCTTGCGAACTACAGCCACATCGACCTACATGTACACTTACTGAAACCGGCTCTGAAGGGAGCACGATCTCACCATCAGACTTTTATGAGTGGAATCAGGAGTTTGGCGACGATTGTACCGCTTTATGGTTCAATTACTATGTCTCTGTGGGTGTGATTTCGTGAATCAGTCGGGTACACTCGTCTCCAACGGTCCTACGGAATTTTATAGATTATGCTTCGCCAGGCCTCCCATCCTGGGACTCTTCAAGGACTCTACCGGAGACTGTGTCTGAAGCAGCCTTTTCATCTTCTTTGCTACTGATATCATAGCCAGGAGCGCCTTCCCTTTGGATCTCGTAATCGGTGTGCTATTATATAATCAAAAGAAGTCACCTCTTTTGTGACTTTAATTCGGCAACGAGCTGTAAACCTAGCTTGACCAATAGCTCCTGTCTAGCACTAACTATTTCGAAGATTAACCCATTGCCCGTCCTCGTTGCCCTCGCGTGATGATAAAAAGTTCTGTAAGAAGAGCAAATCTGGCAGCTGCGCTTGAGCTCCTGCAATACTGTATTTGCAAAGCTGCGGCACCTATTTCTTCCGTCCCCCCCCTTTCAACATTCCCCGCCCTACGTCGCTGCGGCCATCTGCCGCGGCTTCAAGGTCACATTCAGCGCTGGCTTGCGCCAAACGAGAAAGACGTCCTGCTTGGAATGCCAATCCTCCTGGCCCGGCAGGAGTTCGACGTCAAACTTGAAGAGGATGCGGGCGGCGACGAGGCGGAGCTCCAGATAGGCGAGGTTCTTGCCAATGCAGTCTCGCGTGCCGTAGCTGAAAGGCTTGAAGACGGACTTGTTGTCGTTGGCAAACTGGGGGTCGTAGAGGGGGTGAGAGGACGGCAGCCAGCGCTCGGGGCGGTATGAGTCCGGGTGGGCAAAGTGGTCTGGGTTGCGGTTGGTTTGCCACTGGAATACTGAGCAGACGGTCTAAGATTATCATCACTAGGTTAGGGACTTATTTTGATGAACATGTATAGAAGTTTTGGTAGGAAATAACTTACTCCGGCAGGGACATATTTTCCATCTACCTGGGCTCCGGGAGAGACTCTCGGCGGCGTCTCGGCGACGGGAGGATATACGCGGAGCGTTTCCTCAAGGCAAGCGTGCAGATACGGCAAATGGGCGACGCTCTTGATGTTCATCTCTGACTCGTGCTTGAACGCGGCGCGGATCTCCTGCTTGAGAGTCTCGAGCACCTTGGGGTGGGTGCCGCTGTAGAAGAAGAAGCCCGAGAGCGCCGTGGCGGTGGTCTCGCTGCCGGCAATGACGAGGACGGGGGCGTTCTCGAGTATCTCAGGGCGGGTCATGCCGGTGCTTGCGTCCTTGGCATCCTTCAACATGTAGGTGAAGAAGTCACGGCCGCCGCTGGCTGATAGCGCGCCAGACTTGAGACGCTTCTCGGCCTTTTCCCTGGAGAGGCGTATATGCTGGGCGCCGGCCTTGAAGAGGCCGGCGTTGAGGACCCTGAGAGCTCCGGAGATGATGGGGTTAAAGGTGGAATAGAACCTGCCAAACCTGAGGATGGCGTTGCCCCGGATCAGGTCGAAGAAGATGCTCACCCAGGGGTGATAGTTGCCGCTGCTGAGACCGTTGAAGTCGTCGCTAAAGGCGAGGTCGCCGATGATGTCAAAGGTGGTGAAGTTGAGCCACTTGACCATGTCGATCGTCTTGCCCTGGTCGGCCGCGCCGGAGAGGCCGAGCATGAGCAGGTCGACGTACTTGAGGATCGTGTCCTGCTGCTCGAACAGGGACGCCTCGCTAAAGGCGTGCCCGAGCTGCCGCCTCTGACGCCGGTGGGAGTCGCGGGGGGACGCGATGATGGAGATGCCGGTGCCGGTGAAGAAGTTCCTCGACTTGCCGAACTCGGGCTGCCCCGTCTTGCGGTTGCCGTAGACCTGGGGCCAGCCGATGCTGCCATCGAAGACGAGGTGGTTCGGCGAGACGCGCACCACGGGGCCGTACTCCTTTACCAGGGAGCTGACCCTGCGGTGCCACTTGCCGGTAATGTTGGTGCCCCATTGCGATGGGAGGCTGGTCGCGGCGAGGAACTTGGGGCCTGGGAACTTGGCGAGGGGATGGAACCAGATGCGGTATGTGATCAAGGTGATTCGATGTATGACGAGCTGTGTGTGTGGTTATGTTAGGTCATTTTTCTGGAAGAAAAGGAAAAAAAAGGAAATATTCATTGTTCAAAGTAAAAGAGTTGACTCACCATTGAAAGAAGTACACCCCCCGCGAGGAGAAACTCTTCACGGCCCCATTCGGCCATTGAAGTAATTATAGATTGAAGAGGCATGTTGCTTGAGTAAGATAATCTTTCCAAGTGTATATACTAATATATCCTGAGCTGTGAAAAGATGTTGTGGGAATCTCACTCTTCCATCATGAAGACGGAGAGAGAGGGAGAGAGAGGTCTTTATACTTTTTTTTTTGCGGAAATCGGTTTTTTCGTAAACACGTCTTGACAATGGCTCAACCATGACGACGATGAAGCGCATATTATTGCAGTGCTTGCCATCCCCATCATCCCCCCGTTCCCCTAGTACTCCGTACTGTCCGTACAAGTACACAGGTTTATCCAGCGTTGTATCGCTCTCGGAATTGAGCAAAGGGCATTGGCTGCATCGATCGCATCGACCATTGACAGACCCACCACCGGCATTCGGCACAAACAGCCCGTGACAAATTTGGAGGCTAAAAGGAAAGAACAACCCTGGTCGAAGTTTACATGGGAAGAAGGAAAGAAATCATAAGACGTATTACAAGTAATAGATGGGAGAAGGGCTGTTTCTCGGCTCTTGTCATGGAGAAGAGGGTGGGTACGATTTGCCCAAGCTCCCGAAGCCAAAGGTGACGAAGCGCTCTCTGTCTCTCTCGCTCTCTGTCTCTCTCGCTCTCTCTCTCTCTCGCTCTCTCTCTCTTTGGCTTTTGATTTCCCTTTTCTTTCTTTTTTTTTTTTTTCAAGGGCCCGGACAAACATCCACTGTTGCACATTTGACCTCATCGCCACTCAACATGCGGGACATGTTGACCTACTCTTGCACCGTGTCTTTCTGTATGGCAAAGGGCGCTTCAAGTTCTATTTCGGTTGTTGCATCCGATGGTATGGTTGCATTCGCAATAATACGTCCCGCAGCAAATCGTCCATCCCGGGCACATCGTCTTGGATGAATACTGTCGTCGCCCCAACCAGTGACGAAGAGCGAAGTGCATCTCAGAGTTCCCGAAGTGGAGAGAATTAATAGACGACGGAAGACGATACATATAACCATTACTAACCAGAAGCCTTGCTGACTTGCTTCATGAAGAATATCTGGTCTATAAACTAAACTTTGGCCAATTGATTATATAACGGAATCTTTTAGAGGTAGTTTTCCATGACTCTCAATGCAAAGTTCATAAATCTGATCAGTAATTCGTTCTATGGATGTTTTGTATCCAAAAGGCCAATCAATATCAACGTCTTGCGGAGGAGATCTGGCTACGAGGAAAAAATGCCTGCTGTACTTTTCATCGGCGTTTAGATTACTTTCTTCTTCTCATTGTGTTTCGTGCACTTGTATGTCATGCTCAATTGTCGTGTTGGAGCGCAGGGTAGGCCGACCTAGATTAACGCACATTTATCCTTTTACCTGTACAACTTTCCATAGCTCTGTGTCAGAAGATCCTAATCTTTATTATCCTCCAAGTCCTTATTAGATTCGACGAACCTCGTCAACGTAGGTAGTAGTTCTGATAGTAGACTACATGGCTCATCGGGGTTCGGTCTTGTCGGGGAGCTTATCTCCCACTAGCCCCCTTGTCCGGGCCATGGTTGTTCCCGTTGGTGGATCAAATCGGCGGAGACGGTTTCCGATGTGGCATTGTTCTGTACCCCGTGGGCCCGTAACCCGACAATGAGTTTGAATGATACATGCGGAGTACGGTGTACATGTGCGGAGTACCTATGTCGCCCTTTGCGCAAGTGACGCGGCCATGTTTTGACATCACTGCGGCTAACCTGTTCTAATAGGTATTGCAATTGCATTACCGAGGACCACGGGCTATTATAGATCAACGAGCAGACGGCCCAGGTGTGCCTGATTTCTGCTAAAGTATTGTTGGAAAGTTATCATCACAGGAACACCATTGGGATGACATCAAATCCGTCCATTCTTAGTAGCTACGCCCACACCACCCAACAGATGGAACTATATTATGGATCTCCCCGACGCCCCTTGTTTACATCATCACCATAACTCTACCTAAAGTACGGAGCCAAACGACCTCCGACGTGCACTTATACGCAACGCTCTCTGAAAAAGCATATTCGTTCCTGTCCCCTCTTCTCATAGTCCGTATATCGCACACATATCCTGTGGATCAAATCGTGAACCGCTATGTATCCCCGGTATGGCTGCTGCTCCTCTTTTGGGTATCTACGTTTAGCAGCTTTAGCAACCGCGACTGTGCGATGAGTGTTCTGGTTCTGCTCGGCTGCCTTGGCCTTTTTCGTAGTAGTCGCATCATCTCCGCGGGTCGCAGCCTCGTGCTTTGGGGTTTTGATGGCAGAGCTCCTCTTGTGCGATGGCAGGTAACCTCCCGTGTCCCATTTTCCCTCGTCGTAGTCTGGGTTGCGCACAACGAGCCACTTTCTCGATGGTGGCTTGTCCCCGGTTTCAGCAGTGCGAAAGCACTCCCCGCTCGGGATGTTGAGGTCATGTACTGAGCGTCTGAGGACAGACGCGACCATCGGATGAGCGTTCGCGAAGGTCACCCATTCGCCTAGGAGGAACCTCTCATCTAGGTCCGTCATGCCCATGAGGGCACCAGCAAAGAGAGCGACTGTCGGGCCTTAGTCTGCGTCCTCAACACCCGCCTTGCATGCTTTAGAGAAAGCCCGGTACATGCCGTCGCGTTGCGTGAAGTACCAGCCTTCATCTGTCGGTACTCTGCTAGGCGCCTTGGCCTTAGATGCTTTCTAGACAAGTATTAGTATAGGATTGCGAAAGACTGATTGACAAGAACTTAGGATAGAATAAATAATGCAACCACTAAGGGGGAACTCTAGTATAGGATGATGTTTATAGGATAGATAAAGGGTAGACGAGTAGCGAGATGCTGGGACTGATGACTTACCTTAGGCGGCATTGGCGTTAGAGTTTAAGCGCGTCGAGGAAGTGCTGAGAGATAATATAGCGATAACATACTAGACAGTTAGAGACGAGTCGAGGCCAAGAATTCAAAAAAAAATTATAGGATGTGAGTACCAAGATGGTGATGGGAAAGGAAGAGTTCGAAAAAAACTTTATGAAGGGAAATGCGTGCGTTTAAAGTAGGCGAGATGCGAGGAACCAGGTGGAAGGAGCGTGAGTTATATGCGATAGAAAGAGAAGGCGCGCCTACTGGAAGCGGTAGGTGCGTATGTTTAAGGCGAGCCATTCGCATCTAGGCTCAAGGTGGTCTGGGTGTTTGTTTCTTGAGTATGCGTACCACTATTAGGGGCCAAAGCGCCATGTAATCCCAAGCGACAAAAACCGTCGGAAGTGTTGTCATATTATCGTAATATGGGTTATGAGGGGATTGCTTCGGATTCTGCTTTGCCATAATGGCATTGCGGCATAAAGATTAAGTTGATAGGAAAATGGACACTGATGTTGGCGTTCGTATAACCGAGGTCGACAAGGAGTATTGTAGTGAATTAGAGAAGTCTGGTCAGCTTAGCTAAATGTCGTAATAGAAAGACAATAGTGAGGATCTGAGAGGTGTAATACGTTAAAGTGAGCTGAAAGTGATATTGTGTAAAGGGTAATGGTGATGGCTTCACAGCGCGTAGAAAAAGCGAAAGTAGCGCGTGGTACTTTTTGCGTTTTAGTATTATTTTATACTGGTAACTTCTCCGGGATAAGATCTCAGAGTATCTACTTAACGAGCCATAAAGCACTACACCAGACCGTATATTACTGGCGCAATCCAGGTAGGTAATTAACAAATGCGAAAGGACTATGATTATAATTCGTCGAGAATATGTGTAGTCCGGAGCGAACTATGAGTAGCCACTAAAATAAAAACCTCAGGAGAAACCACCTTCAAGTCTACTAGTATAGTTATAAAAACAATATGGCGAATCCTGGCACTCTCCCATAGCAGCATTTGCAAAGTTCCATCTAGCAGAGGCATCACACCATCACCAGGATATCGCTCGTCTTCTAATATCCATCTGCTATAGGATACTGTATCGACAAAGCGTTCCTAGTTGCGCTACGGTTGGAGCTTCGGGTATATTGCGTGCGATACTGAACCGCGTCAAGCCTTTGCCCGGGATGCGAAAGGGCTATTGCGACAACGTCCAATCGCATTTTAGGAGATTGGCGGGGTCCATTATGGCCGTTAGGAAGGACCAGATAAAAACGAGGGGGGTTTGCTCGTTGAATACATCTTTACCCCCAGCAATATATGTCTTGTCTTCATGTTCGTCGTCGTCTTCATGAAAGCGGCCCGGCAGGCTGGTCCGAGGTAGATTGGTTTGACGCCGGGTTCTCCTCGCATGCGTCCTGTATCGCGTTCTGTTATGTAAGGAGCGCGGCCTCGGTCTGTGCCAGTCGCTGTGCAGTCCATGTCGCGAAACTTGGCGCATCGTCGCCGAGCAAAGCACGTGTGCTGGCCCATTCTGCCCACATGCCAAAGTCGATTACCGTCATCACCTTAGCTGGTCTGATGGTGATGCCTTCGCGGAAGAAAGGAAAAAGCTTGCTATCGTGCGATCGGAGCACGCTCTGAACCGTTCGTGCCTCTGATATATCATCAAAGCTTGCAGGTAGACCAAAAGTTTGGGCGAGAACGTACACGGTGCGCGTAGTTCTCTTCCGACTGATCAGTCGTTGTCGTCTCCCTCCTCTTCGTTGTCGACGCCCTCTTCGTCGTCGTCTACATCCATGGGAATTGAACTCCCAAACCCATCTTCAACGACCTGATCCGGGCTCTGAGGTCTTGGCCGGAGCTGAGGAGGAGAGTAGTTCGGGTCGGTGCTAGTTGGCCCTGCCCCGTTCATCTCCGACAGAAGTCGAAAGGAGGGATGAACGTCCATGTAGGCACCATTGTGGAAGGTTTCCAAAGAATAATGGAATTTATCCATGTATGTTTATGAAGATTGGAAGAAGCCCACGGGAGGCCACGCCGGCCTTATATATACTATGATGACGACACTTGATGGTTGTTGAAAACTTTAATCTGCTAAGTTTTGTTCTGTCTGACTGATTGTTATTTGAGTTTAAAAGCCATTTGGGTATATATGGTTCGATTGTCATCTTAACTGCTTTGCCCAAATCTTTCGGAGTTGGGAGGAATGAATAGGCGATTGTCACGAAAGATTGAGCACGAATCCAGAGGATGTGCGAGAGTGACTTGAAATTGAAAATCAGCTGAGGAATCGTTCTATCTTCAGGTGACCCTGCTATCTAACATACGGTCGGGGTTCCATTCACGTGATAAACCAGTCAGTTTCGTACCAATTGCCCCCCCGTTATGACCGTCTAGACCCGAGACATAATATATAATAGGTAAAGCAAAACCAAACCATTCCATCAAAGCAAGACCGCGATTTTTCCTCAATCAAAGCACCTTGATCTTCCCGTCTGGACCGACAAGGAGGGTACAGGAGATTATGCATTTTAGTTCGATATCGTCGGCTTTGGTGAAGCCATATGCAGGATCATGTTGTTCTGCGATGATTGTTATATTGGCAGCCTGGTACTAGAGCGGACATGAAAAATCTATGACTTACTCGATGGGATAATTTTATCAAACCTCTTCTCTCTGTTGACACTGTCCGTAGCGGCTCATTGGCGTGATCATGGGTTGTGCTGTAGAGTTTAGATATCAGCAGACAGGCGTGAAAGAACATATTTCCAACGTACTACTAGGGGACCCCATATGCTCTTGCTTTAAAGCATGTATGGCTTCGCCTTCCTTTACTTCACCTTCCCATGCTGCTGCTGCTACAGGCGGGACCTCCTTCCATTTTGACTTTGTAACCGGATGTGCTGTTACGCAATTAGAAGGAACCACCCAATACTGCATTCGTAAAGCTGCTGCGCAGTTTTGCTCAATGGCGACAAGCCCATTCTTTTTAAGGCAGAGTGTGCCAGTTTCTTCGTATCTACAACACTACTATTGTGATGCTTCTTTTAAGAGTGGCTTGCCACCCGAGACAGAGTTCTGAACATAGCCTTGCTTTGGTCTACCTACTGACCCCAATCACTCATTCGATATACACATTGCCCATGTCCTAATGCCACTGCCTGGAGGCGGCCCCAGATCTTTATATGGCGACCTAGATTTCACCCTACCAACCATGCTACATGTAGCAATTATCGAGCTATTCAAGCCCCCCGCCGTTTAAATTACTGTCGTCATCATCTCTGCTGCTGCTATTCAGGAACAGAATAGTGCATTTCTAACTCTGCTGCTTAGCGGTATCCTTGTCTCGTCTGGCATCCCCCCATGCGTTGTCTGCTATTCTAATTTCATGATTCGGCACAAGGTTATCGTCTTTTTCGTCGCCGGTGCGGTCACCTACGGCCTTGCCCGGTATGGCATTAGTCGCTGATACCATGCTTTCCGAAAATATGGCACAATTCTGTAGCTTCCTTCAGGACGACGAAGATCACTATTCCACCAATGGTGGGATCTGGAGTGACGATGACGATAGCGGCGATGAGACACGGCGGCGGACATTCGAAACCAGGCATCAACTGATGCTGGATATGTTGGACGCCACTAGCTGGAAGAAGCCCAACTGATGCACGGCGAAAGAGAAGCCCTTCATGGTCCTGTGACTATCTGGCGATAAAGAAGATGGCCAGAACCCTGGATGTCGCACCATCAAATAACTCACTAGACCTCACGTCTTCATGAGGCTAAGTAGGGCGATGATGGCATGTAATCACGAAATTGAGACTACGAGTATAAATCAATGCTACTCGGAGATGATGACG
The DNA here is from genome assembly GCA_003012115.1 of Trichothecium sympodiale. NCBI lineage: Eukaryota > Fungi > Ascomycota > Sordariomycetes > Hypocreales > Trichothecium > Trichothecium sympodiale. The sequence continues at coordinate 125,860 of PXOB01000146.1, forward strand.
AATACGTCATCCTTTCATTCGATGTCTCGCTAGATCACGAATGAATAACGGAATTCTCCTACAGGGATCCGGAACGGCTCCTCCAAAACCCGACAAATTCTTCTCTTTACGAGAATGGCACGGCGTCTGCATATCTCGAAGAAAAAAATGTGTTCAAGGCCGATTCACTTCTCTTCTCCGGCACGATAAGTTTCAGCAGTGTGGCTGACAGCCATGATTCCGGCAATCAGGTAAATGACCGCGTATAAGACATGAATGATGCACGTGCGCATCACGCGGACAGATCGAGGACAAGCCTCGTTGTGTTTGTTCCAGAAGTTCGTCTTTGACGTCTCCCGGGAAAGCGGCGGTGAGGAGATGGTTGGAGCAAGCCACACGCACATCAGCAGTTTGTTCAACTGAGACTGGAAGGGAAAGTCTTGTCTCTGTGCACTTTGGGGCACCCATGCTGGGTCGGCTTAAGCCACCAACTTCCCCGACAGCGAGTGTTAGCCGAGTCCCCTCGCAAGAATGATCGAATCAAATCATCACGAGAAGCATGCACGCTATAACAACCAAGAACAACGATCCATCAATCTGGGTAGCTTTTTGGCTGGGCCCACCCGAGGAACCGGCAATATATTTAATGGCTCACTTTTTTTGAGCGAGGCGAATTTTGGAGATTGGCTTGTCATACATACAACGAGACTTTACCCCAGCGATTCGCGTTCGTTTATACAAGTCTCTTTTTGTGTAAATCGGTCACGGGATAGCACAAAAACTCTAACCCCTGGGAGCCAGCAGTGTCTTGGTCTTACTAAATACTTGTTGTTCGAGATCTCGGGCCCCTGCTGCAGTTTCCGGTGTACTGGTGCCGTTTCGCCCGCAGCAAACGACGCAAAGTCAGTAAAGCACGCGTCGGTCAAACTCGGGGCCTTTTCTACTGCTCGCAGAAACACATTAGGCTCGGGGAAAATGTCCATGGTCCTGCACGTTTGACCAAATCTATGCAATCTTGGGCAGCTAATAACCCATCAACCAGGATGTCCCATTCGTTTGTACAACCAACAGACATTCATTCCCTCGAGGCCGCGAAGAAAACTCAATCCTACCAATCTTTTGAGAATTCATCCCAAGAAGCGTCAAAAAAAAAAAAAAAAAAAAGAAAAAGAAAAGAAAAGAAAAGGGTTTCATCACCGCAGGTTACTTGTTTCACATGAGCCTTGCAGTTCCACTACGTAAAACATTTGTGCAGGCTTCCATCCCCCTAAACTTCCGCGATTTTTGGAGGTTCCAACTCCAAGATCTGTAAAAAAAAAAAAAAAAAAAAGTCAGATTACCGCTCGCGATGCGGTGAAGCGAGGTGGTAGCACAAAGAAATCAGTCGGTAACACACCCCTCGACGCGCCCCTCACCTCTCCCCTCCCCTCCTCCCCCCTTCTCTCATTTTTCATGCACGCTGCCATCTTTTTCAGCACCCCGAACGAAGAGGGGAAGCGCGAGATGCAGTCAGCGAACGGTTGGCACCAGAGCGTGGAACCGGTTCCTCGAGGTTGGGCAACATGGGTCGTACGGCAGTTTTGTCGCCCTCATCTCAACATCAGCGCATGTCTAATAGCGGCTGTTACTATGAGGAGCTACTTGTGTAATCAGATTGACTGGCATGCGAAACACGTCAAGTTATTGTTTACTAATCTTGCCATTGTGTTGGCGCGGGAAGGCGATTGAAGAAAGGAAATGTCTGATAATAGACAATCAATCGCACACGCTCGCACACATTCTATCAAAGGTAGATGTTTGCAGATATTTTTTGCCATCGATGGAGAAAGAAAAAAAAAATCAGGCACCGCCTTGTGATTCCCTGGCCATGTGCTTGATTTGATGCGACATCATCATATTGGTAGATGAAGACACCACTGAACAAGCCAGGGGAGATCGATCTTTGGGGTGCCGAAAAATGAGGCACATGCAAGATCGGCCACTCATCTATCGCTACCAAAATGCAGACACTTTGAACCACAACTCCGGACCCGGGCTTTTTCAGCGTCTGATTCGTCCGTCTTTCGTTGACAGGGGGGTGTCGTCCCTTGGGACAGAGCACAGCATATACGCTTGAGGCGTCATGCTACTGGGCGAGAAGGCTTTTTTTTCCTTCTGGTATATTTTTTTCCCTTTTGCATAGCTTCTCTACATTTGAGTATTGGTTCACAGCATAGAGACTCGGTGCTTCGTCATGCCGTCTCGACTCATGACAAACACACGTGTACAGACAAAGATGCAGCCAGCCCCCCTCCCCATCTCTCTCTCCTCCTTCACCTACCGGGCACTCTCCCCACCATCCCCGAGAAGGAAAGAAAAAAAGAAAAAACAAGAAGAAGAAAAAAGAAAAAAGAGCATCTCATCAACCCCAAGACCTTGTCTCAGCCCGTCAAGATACACACAGCAAGGGGAAAGAGATCGGGCAATGACGAACGTGTCTATGGATGGATAAAGTACGCCACAGCGTGTTCTGGTTTTATTTACCTTTTCTTTTTGCAGGTTGTCTCAGCGAAACGTTCCTCCTTCCCCCTCCTTCCCTTCCCTTCCCGCCTGGCATCGCCGGTCCTCTTAAAAACCTTCTCCATGTCGTTCCGAGCTTTGTTGTCCTCAAGCAGAAGGTCACGAAGATGGCCGAGAACGCTAACCGTAATGCTTGCGACCGATGTCATACTCAGAAACTCAAGTGCAAGCTCGCCGACCAAGGGAGCTGCGAGCGCTGCATTAGACTCAAGGTTGAGTGCAAGTTTAGCCCATCACGCCGCTTCAGGAGACAACAGCAGCAGCGGCAGCAACATCAACAACAGCAACAGCAACAGCAACAGGCAACGCAGCAAGAACCGCCGCTGCAGCATGGGCAGCAGGACCAGCAGCATCCGCCTCAACCTCGACAGCAATCCCATGCTCAATATAATACGGAAAGCATGCACCAACAACAATATCAGCAAATGAGTCAATCCTCACAACTTTCTCTTCCTCCTCCCCCTCCTCCTCCGCCGCCGGCGCCGCCGCAACACCACCAGCAGCAGGGAGTCCCGAGCGCCGAAACAATGCAGATTCGGAGCCGGAGTCCCAAGCGACGACGAACGGATAGCGACCCAAGCCTTGTGCTACCTGAGGCGGGTAGGTGCCCACCATTTGATTTCTCTCTCCTTTCTCCCCCGACACCCCCTTCGAGATTGGCATCCGCCCTTTTTTCCTCCTCTCTCTCTCTCTCTCATTCTCACACATATGCATGCCCTTACCCGTCGGTCCACTTCCCACACCTGATCGCATCTCATGTCTCGAATGCTGTCTCTATGGATTAAGACCACCGACTCACCTATGTCAGACGCCTTTGCCGAAGACCCCATATCAATGGTGCCCCAGAACCAAGATGGCTCCAATGTGAATGAGGCTGTCACACCTGAGACAGTGTTCAATATGAACACTTATGATTTCCGTTTTGACCAGGTGGCCTATCTCAACCACGACCAGGTCGGGGATACTCAGCATTTATCTCCCCCAGGACTCCCCAATCAAGGTGGCTTCCTCCAGCACAGTCACCACCACCACCACCAACAACAGCAACAGCAACACAGAGTGTTTGGGGATACATCTTGGGATACCTCCCAGCTAGCTCTTGGCTCCCTGTCTCATCCCTATCACATATCACAGGCCCCTTCACTCCCCCACTCCATCTCCTCTCTTACGATACCACAACACGTCAGCCCCTTGCCCCCTCCCAGAAGAAAGAGTGACTACGGCACTAAGCCTCCTCTCAAGGGTCGTGCTCCACGGTCCAGATCGAGACAAATCTCCCTCAGAGAACAATCTACCCCATTGTCGTTCCCTATTCAGCAATTTGCCAATAGGGACGGGGTCCCAGTGAGCTGGATGGCGCAACTCGCAGAGGTCAACTCTCGGCTGATGGAGTTGTCTTCCGCACTGCCCGCGCAGCAAGAAATGTGCACCCTGGGAAGGCCCGCGGACGACCGCTTCAAGGTTGACGGGTTCCCCATCGACGAAATGTTCAAGCTCACCCGCGTCGTCGCCGACATCTTGGACGGCGTAACTACCACGGGATCGTCGGCCGATGTCGCCGAGGCGAACCAGGCCAGGCTGGAGTGCACCGACCCGGCCAACTCCATGTTCTTCCTATCCATCTACATCAGGCTGCTCGACATGTACCAGCGAGTCTTTGGCCTCGTGCAGAGCGAGCTCAGTCACGCCGAGTCGCAAGCCGCTTTCCGCTTCTGGAAGCTGCCCGATGTGACCGTGGGCTCTTTTGCCGTCGACTCGACCCCGTCGCTGCAGATGAATCTTACGGTCCAGCTCGCCGAGGAGTTTCTCTCCCGGCTTCGCACCGCCACCTCCATGCTTGACCCTTCCCAGCCGGGCTGCGGTGACTCTCAGCAGCAGCGGCAGAACGGCGGCCACGCTGTTTCGGTATTCTCCGGCGTTGTCGATGGCTCGTATCAAGCCGTCAGAAACAAGGAAGACAATCTCAGGAAGCACTTGTCAGAGCTGCGAGCTGAAATTGAGACCCTGTTAGATGTTTGACTCGGTATAGGGGGAAGGAGGGGATCAACGTTTTCTTGTTTGGGCCCACGCACGCGATATGACTCGGCGTCGCTCCATGGATCAAATATTTACCAAAGAGAAAAAAATCAAAATATGTTTTGATTATTCGGGGAGGAAATCGAACACCAAGATATCCTAGTATCAGTATAGGTTCTCCCACCATAGCCACCTGTTTTGTTAGGTATTTTTGCCTGCTTGAAAGATGAAACGCGGATTGGCGGAACGCATCTTGGTGGTTCGCCGCCTATCTTATATTATATTAGAAATATAGGACGAACATCGACGATTGTTCTAATACCTTGTTTCCAGCTTTGCAGAGAGCTCCAAGTTACATCCCTTTTGTTCCGCTTATACCCCTAATACAGCGGTCAACCCACGCAGCGTACTCAGACTGACAAGCCTCGTGACAGGACTATGATTTTTATTTTTCTTAAAAAAAGCTTTAGCGGCGTCATTTCATATTCATCCGAAAGCTGCCAGGGGCTTCAGGACGTGTTATTCCGTCTGTCCCATCTCAACAGTAGGTGCTTCTCGCAACCTGCCATGCCCAGGCTGGACCTATTTGTCTGTATAATCTAAATTGAGTATTAAATTAATAGTTGTTGGTGCAGATAATCAGATCCGGCTCTAGTTAATAGTGTAGATATGATTAAGGATGCTAGTGAGATTATAAAGGCGGGTGCTGAGTTATCTCCTAGGTATTACTACTCATATAAAGCCTACCTTATGACCTTACTAACGTGCCTGTCATAACAGGCCTATTATTTTACATTTTTCCGTCCTTAGACATCTTGGCCCTTTATCTTTCACTACATAAGCAAGTAAGCAAGATAAAAATAGCATTAACCACACCACCCACGCTTCACATTATACCTTACCTTACGGCAATTAACTACCAGCTAGAAATAAGCCGCCTTAAAACAGAAAGCTTCAGTCGTGGCAAAATGCGCAGACCGGTTACAGCACGAGGTATTCTAAGGCGAGGAAAACCCATTATTCTGTGTGTTTAAAAGCTAGCATAAGGCTTCGTTATGTATGATCTAGAAAGAATACAAATGTAAAGTTGTATGCTCCATGGGGCGTAGGAAGCCGTCTTGACCTAGCCTGACGTGGCAAAAGGTAGTTGGTCTGTTCGGGCAGACGGAAGTTGCGAACACCCTTATGCCTGTAGCGGACCTATAACCCTACAACTCGTGATAGTTTCAAAGGGATCCAAAAATACTGGCTTAAGACTTTGCTTGTCAGGTTGGTTCGGCGGTCTTAGCCTGTTTTTCATTCTGGATTGGGGCACTCTACAATACACGATTATTGCAATAATCGTCTCGAGTGCCCCAATCCAGAATAAAAAACAGGCTAAGACCGCCGAACCAACCTGACAAGCAAAGTCTCAAGCTAGCATACAACAGCCGGTATTCGCTGGTCGTCATCTAACCAACTACTAATCAGCCCCTCAGCAGCTTGACTATAGGAGAGTTTTTGAATAAGGTGATGAAAAGAGCGTTGATGTTGATCATTGAAGATGAAGGGGGTAGGTTTGGGTTTGGATCAAAACAATGCGGGGTCATTCGTGTGGTGGTATGTACACCCCACACGTGACTCGCTACAGAGTGGACGGGATCCCGTATTTTCTATTGGATTTGGCTGCCGGGCTCTCGAGGAGGCTTAGGCGTGCATTTCTTTTTCTTTGTCTTTTCTTTTTTTAGTTTATTCGAGTTATTATAAAGTCGTTGCTGGCATTGATGAGCTTTGATTATGTAGCTATAAGATACCCCGCGACTTGCAATCATTCCCAAACGAAGCGTAAATAAAATATCGCTTTTTAAATCACATTCTGTTACATGAATCCTAGGGCAAGTCGCAGGCATCATCTTTCATAATATAGGGGATCTCTTGGTATTAATGAGATAGGGCAGCCGTCCCAAGGAAAGTTTCAACGTAAATATCTCGCGAACTTATGTTACTCGCTGGGTTTCACCAGACTATTTAGCTGTCTACCGGGCCCGAAAGGAGTTTATCTAGTCATCAGCGGCAATACCAATTTACGCTATTCCTCATCGCATTCTTGTATTCTCAATCCTGCTCGGTAGCATGGTGTCTCTAGCAGCCAGTCTTAGTTTGCGCGAGATTGAAAAGTAGGGGGCAAAGAGTATAAACAGCAATTGCAATTGAGACGGCATTTTGAATGACAGTTAATTTAGGTATTTGAAATATCTAACTAAGTAGGCATATGGCTCACATAAGGACGCCGCCCCGGATCATACTAGGAGATGAATTATAAATGCCAGGCTTACAAATGCCAAGCCGACGATCAATCCACCACAACATGCTTCCGCTTCTCACACGAATTTGGGGAGAATTTACTGTCAATGTATGCGAAGCAAGAAATGATTTTTCTATCGCTTATTTCATCTTTGGCGATATCACGCATTTCCGTCAATCAGAATGGCTCCGCGACTCCGGTACAGGGGACCCTTGTGTACAAAGTCCTCCTGAACTCTGAGTCAGCTTCAATATGTCAAAGACAATGATACGGAGTTGCGGGAGAATTTCATCGACTGGGAGCTTAATCAAGAGGTTGAGAATGATATATATATGTATATAATGTTGAACATGCCATCGAAACTTTCAACTCATCATCTAACAGTCTAACACTCTCCAACATAACTCATCATCCAACACTCTCCAACACTCTCCAACACCACCACCACCGCCAACCACCGCCAACCACCGCCAAAATGGTCTCTCCCAAGATTCTCGTCGTCCTCACCAGCTTCGGCTACATCCCGTCCATAGATAAGCCCACAGGGTGGTACTTGGTACGTATTGTCCCTTTTTGAAATCAGGAATCATCTGCCAACAGCGCCAGCCTGAGCTCGCTCATCCGTACGAGGTCCTCGCCCACAAGGCCGATCTGGTCTTTGCCTCCCCTAAAGGCGGCGCCGCGCCTCTAGACCCCGAGTCCATCGATTTCTCGGTAAACGACAGCGTCGCGATGGACTTCCTCAACACCCATCAAGAGGTTTGGGAAAACACCGTTACGCTCTCGAGCGTCCTCCACAACGCCTCGGACTTTGACGCCATCTTCTACCCTGGCGGCAACGGCCCCATGTGGGACATCGCCACCGACGCCGAGTCGATCCAGCTTATCGAGGAGTTTTACGCCGCCGGCAAGCCCGTCGCGACCGTCTGCCACGGGTCCGTGGCCCTAGTCAATGCCTTTGTCGGCCCCGTGCCCATCGTCTCGGGCAGGCGCGTGACGGGCTTCAGCAACAACGAGGAGGACGCCCTCAACGTGACGAGCGCGCAGCCTTTCCTCCTCGAGGACGCGCTGAAGCAGCGATTCGGCATCTACAGCAAGGCTGACGAGCCCTTTGGCGAGCACGTGCTGGTCGACGGCACCCTCATCACCGGCCAGAATCCCGCTTCTGCGGCTGGTGTTGGCGAGGCCATTGCCAAGATGCTGGGTATTTGATTTGAATCGCCGGGGAAGTTGATAGGTAACTTGGTAGAACTTTACTTCATGGATGCAGCAGATATCTGGGTGCATATCTGGGCTCATGCGGACATATCCTATCCTCATAGTATAGATCGTTTCTGACAATTAATTTCACAACGACGACCAGTGGCGTTGATAGTATCCATCTTGACCACGTTTAGAATCTCCATATCGTTTCCGCATGCTGTGTTCCCATTAATCCACCCAATTTGGGTGTACTACGGGCACTATATATAAGTTTGTGTCAAAACATGATTCATACAACCAGGTGACTGACTAGTGTCACCCCATAGTATCAGACACGCCTCCTCGATAAGAAGATTGCCGCGCCGCTAGATGCGATAAAAATTTTATAACGCTATTATGAGAGCTTTATAAACAATTTCGGGCAGCATGTCACCCGAAATCACAGGAGAACATCTCACCTCGCCAAAGATTTTACACACCATGGATGATTCAACAGTCACAGTACCTGCTCTCGTTGAAACCGAGCCTCGACCAGATGACGCTGCACAATATACGGCCTGGGTCGTAGACCAAGCAAAAAAGTTGCGACCAGACAAGGTGAAGCAAATTTTAAGAGGATCATCCTCCAAAGCGGTTCCTAAAGTTGAATCTATTGCCAAAGCGAGGCCGACCAAAGAATAAAACACTTGATCTCAAGAGGCCACAAAATATCGACGGGATTCTAATTCATTTAACGGGTATACAACAAGAAAGACCTTGCATACAATGTCAAAATAATAATGGTGTATTTTCTGGCTGTATGACCAACCAAACCATTGGCTACGGAGCTTGCGCCAACTGTGCGTACTCATCACACGGGAAAGGATGTCAATTCTACCGTAAGTAAATTCAATCATTAATAAGGGGGTAAAAGTTAATTTAATTTAGGGAAAAGAAGAAAGCTTCAGCCACAAGAAGTCTTGGAAACATTAACCGTGGATCAATGGTGGGCAGTAATGGATTTATTCCACGAGTTCATTGAAACACAGATGGAGAAGAAGACAGAATCTTAGAGGCTAGCTATAATCCGACTAGTTGAAGGGTGATCGCACGTTTATTATTATTTTTTTCGTATATTCAAAATCCAACATAAATATGAGCATTCCTTTGCGAACCTTTACGAATCTTCCATACAGGACTTGGGGCGATGTTTCTTGGTTCTCGGCGTTGAGCTACGTGCATAAAGTAAGATGGATATAATACGACTTGTAGACAAACTATGAAATGATGAATAAAATAGGAACTCTAGGTTCCTATTATCTATCGTCGCCGATATGGGAATGATTTTCAATGACTAAGATTTAACCAGAACGATTGTGAATTGTTGTTGCCGTTATTATTGCTTAGTCCAGACGGTAAAGGGTATAGTTGACCGAGGTCTATGAACTCAGGACTGGTGTATCCTCTTGATCCTCGGTCGAGGGAAAGTTGTTACTCGATGAAAGGGTCATCTTCGTCGTGGTCACGGCAGCGTTTTCTTGGCCGTCAGCCGGAGGACTGTTGTGATTGCACTTGTCCTTGTGCGGGGACAAGGTTGTCACTCTCGTGACTGGGGGAGGCGTTGATGGCGTTGTCAAATTAATAATTCCATCATGACGGCCAACTCTACACTTTACCCCACAACAACGGCAACAACAAATCACAACCCAGCAGGTACCGAATAGCAATGTGATATCCAAAACGGTGTCGCGAGTAATGACATGGTTCAAACGGCAAGGGGGTAGCCATCATGAAAAGGACTTGGGTGGAAGCTGTGCATGACATGCGTTGCGATGGGGGGGCGGGGTACCTACATATAACAAGGTAAGCGGGGGCCAATAGACTCACAGGTAATAGGCGCTAGCTCAAAACTTGTCGCTGACATAATCCCACACTTTCAAAGGACGAACTCTCATTCTTTTAGATCTACGACGTGCCAATTTTTACCCTTACACCAAACTACCATATACCTCCATACGCGTAGCTCCGATGCCTAACGGCCGCCTGATTTGCCAACCAGTGAGTATCTGGCTATTGCATCTCTCAAGAATCCAACTCATCTAACTGCTTCAAGTGTTGGCCACGATGGACTTCGTCTATCGGCCGCCTGCCGAAGAACAGGGTACCTCACCAGTTGCGATCGCTTTCTATAACTCCTCATGGCCGCTACACGAGCACCAGGCGGAACATGTCCACCACAGGTAGATCGCCATTTCCATCGCATACGCAAGGCCCAACTCCCTTGGACGTTTCTCAGAAGCAACCGCCGCCGTTTCCATCGCATGTGGAAAGTCCAACTCCCTTCGACGTTACTCAGAAACAGTCGCCGCAGACATTGACGGAGAAGATCGTGCAGCGCTATGCTGTCGGTCTCCCTGAGGGCAAGCTGGTCAGGAGTGGCGACTACATCAGCCTAGAGCCCGAACGGGCCATGTCTCACGATAACTCCCTCGCGATCATTTCCAAGTTCAAAACTATTGGAGCTACGCAGGTGAAGCGCCCGGGGCAGATTGTTTTCACAATCGACCACAACGTACAAGACACCAGCCCGGCCAACCTCAACCGCTATTCACAGATCGAGGCCTTTGCTAAGCAGCACGGCATTGATTTCTATCCCGCTGGCCGAGGTATTGGTCATCAGATCATGGTTGAGGAGGGGTATGCCTGGCCAGGGACCATGGTCGTGGCCTCGGACTCGCATAGCACCCACTATGGCGCTGTGGGCTGCCTCGGAACGCCCATCGTACGCACGGATGCCGCGAGCATATTAGCAACGAGCCGAACATGGTGGCAAATTCCGCCTATTGCGCGGGTCACGCTAAAGGGAACGCTGCCGGTAGGTGTAACGGGCAAGGACGTGATCGTCGCGCTGTGCGGGCTTTTCAAGAGCGACATGCTCAACCATGCCATTGAGTTCACTGGCTCCGAGGAGACTATGGCGAGCCTATCGATCGACAACAGAATGACTATAGCAAATATGACCTGTGAGTGGGGAGGGCTAACGGGCTTGTTCCCCATTGACTCTACCTTAGAACGCTGGCTACGAGGAAAGGCCACCGAAGCCGCCATGCTCGATGAGCGGACGACGCGACAACGCATCACCCACGAGAAAGTAGATGAGCTCTTCGCTAACCCCATGGCTGCGGACGAAGGTGCCCACTATGCTAAACAGCTTTACCTCGACCTCTCTACCCTCTCGCCCTACATCTCTGGGCCTAACTCGGTCAAAGTAGCTACGCCGCTGAACGAGCTAGCCCCACAGAACATCAAAATCAACCGCGCCTACATTGTGAGCTGTACAAACAGTCGCGCATCAGATTTGGCAGCAGCAGCTAAAGTCATCAGAGACGCCGCCGAGGCGAATGGCGGCGTTACCCCTAAAGTGGCCGACGGCGTCCAGCTCTACATCGCCGCAGCCTCGCTTCCCGAGCAGGAGGCGGCCGAGGAAGCTGGCGACTGGCAGACGCTGTTAGATGCGGGCGCGCAGGCGCTCCCCTCAGGTTGTGCCATGTGTATCGGGTTAGGGAAGGGCTTGCTGGAGCCGAACGAGGTCGGCATAAGTGCTAGTAACCGCAATTTCCGCGGACGTCTTGGAGCACGCTCCTCTCACGCGTACCTGGGCAGTCCCGAGGTCGTTGCCGCCAGTGCGCTCAGCGGCGTCATATCAGGAGCGGGCGCCTACGAGATGCCGGAGGGATGGTCCGGCGTGAAGTACGGCTTCGGCAATGGCGCGCAGCCCACTACGGCGAACGCGCTCGGGAACATGGTCGAGCAGCTGGAATCTCTCATCGACCGGATCGAATCCGCCGGTCCCGACCCCTCGAAGTCTGATCCGGCGGCTACGCAGATCCTGCCCGGTTTCCCTGAGCGTATCAGCGGCGAAATCCTCTTTTGCGATGCCGATAACCTCGACACTGACGCTATCTATCCAGGCCGCATGACATACCTGGACCAGGTAACACCAGAAGACATGGCAAACGCGTGCATGGAGAACTATGACCCGGACTTCGGTGCTCACTCTCGGCCCAACGACATCCTTGTAGCAGGCTTCAACTTCGGATGCGGTTCCTCTCGCGAGCAAAGTGCGACGGCGCTTCGGGCACGGCAGATCCCGCTAGTGGTGGCTGGGAGCTTCGGTAACATCTTTGCGCGTAACAGCATCAACAACGCGCTGATGGGCCTGGAAGTGCCGCGACTCGTGGAGCGGCTGCGCGCGTGCTTTTCCTCTGGCGATGGAGAGCGAGTACCAACGCGGCGCACAGGGTGGACGCTGACGTGGGATGTGAAGCGTAGCGTCGTCGAGGTGCGCGAGGGCGATGGCGGCGAGACGTGGACGGAGAAGGTGGGCGAGCTGCCGGCAAATGTTCAAGCGATCATTGCGGCGGGGGGGCTTGAGGCCTGGGTCAAGGACCAGGTTGCCCTGTCGTCATGATAACACACCTAGTATATTAGTTACTTTTCCCCAGGGGGGAATTCTGCTCTCCGTTCAACCCGCCGTTGTGCCTTTAGCTCGTCGAGATTGCAATAGAGGCTCATCTAGAGTTAATCAAAAACTAGACTGCGCTAGCTAGCTTGTATACGTATTCTACGTGCTATTCTCTACGCTCCGGAATCCCGATTTGCCGCTGGTCTTACCTGGCATTATGTACATACATAGCATGTTAAAGTACATCAACAGATGCTTGGATTTGTGGATAGCTCGTACGCCCAATGCGCCACAATGACGGCCTTGCAACATGGAGACTACCAAGCTGCCTTGAGGTCCTTTCATTTTCAACAACAAAAATGTTCGGCACAGTTGAACTTTTCACAGCAGGACGAGTGGGCTTGTCTAGTTGTTGGCGAATCCTTTAATCAGTTCACTAAATGGAATTCGTCAGGGGCCGCAGATATGCTCCGTACCATTATCTGAACTTAGGGTGGCATTGCGTGCATCACGTGACATCACTCGATTCTCTCCTCTAAGCTTGCTGAAAGTGGACCCACAACTTGCTTGACACAACCGAAGACGAAAAGTTTTGGTGTAACCTTTTGGTTTTGTCAACGGGGTAATTTTTTATTTTCCGGCTAACGGAGATTTCTCGTCAACCAACATCACCTCAACAATATCCAACATTTTGTTGCGTAGCAAAGATGGGAAACCAGGGGGAAAATGCTGGCTCTTCGCCGTTCGATACCTACCAGACATCGCTGACTACAAGGTACTGCAGCAAGGAGATGTCACATCTCTACAGCCAACGTTCCCGGCACTCGCAGTGGCGCAAGCTTTGGTTACTCCTGGCAGAGTCTGAGAGGGAGCTGGGTATTGACACCATCACACCAGAGGCCCTTGAGCAGATGAGGCAGCACCTCGTAGTATCGGACGAGGACTTCGAGGTTGCCAGAATTGAAGAAAAAAAGCGCCGGCATGATGTTATGGCTCATGTCCATGCCTTTGGTGCCGTCGCACCCGCCGCAGCTGGCATCATTCACTATGGCGTGAGTCTTGATTTGTCTGCCGATATCGGCTTGAGGTTGTTGCCGAATAATGGTGTTAACTCGAGTTTTACTTAGGCAACAAGCTGCTATGTTACTGACAATGCGGAGCTCATTCTCATGCGTGATGCCATGGACCTCCTCCTACCAAAGCTGGCAAAGGTCATCTCGAACCTGGCTAATTTTGCCATGGAGTGGAAGGCATTACCTACCTTGGCCTACACTCACTTGCAGCCAGCGCAGCTGATCACAGGTACAAGGCCAGCAATAATCTTTGTTTATTCAATGAAATTGAAGCTGATTGAGTGATGTTCAGTTGGGAAGCGAGCCGCTGCTTGGGCTCAAGATCTCGTTTTCGACCTCGAGTCTATCGAATCTGCTCGAAATGGGCTGTTGCTTCGAGGTGGGTGTTCTGATTTTGCGCCAAGTACAACCCCCCAGCTCAACGGAATTTAGGTGCACAAGGGACCACTGGCACGCAGGCATCGTTCCTCGAGATCTTTAACGGCGATGAATCCAAGTGTGACCGGCTGAATGAATTGATTTGCAAAAAGGCCGGCTTCTCAGGTTACTACGACGTCTCTACCCAGACTTACACCCGCAAAATTGACATGATTGTCACCAATGCTATCTGTGGTCTTGGTGCCACGGCGCAGAAAATAACCGGAGATATCCGTCATCTGGCTTCGTGGAAGGAAGCTGAAGAGCCTTTTGACCAACACCAGATCGGGTCATCGGCAATGGTTAGTTCCCCTTGATCAGATGTCCAGACGAAAGACAAACTAAGTGTGTGCAAGGCCTACAAGAGGAACCCAATGCGCTCCGAGCGGGTATGCAGTCTCGCCCGAGAATTACTTTCAAAGCAGGCTACAGCTGCAAACACCCTCGCAGCACAGTGGATGGAACGCTCCTTGGATGACAGCGCAGTCCGCAGAATTGACATTCCCGAGATGTTCCTTCTGGCGGATGCTATCCTTGGTGGTCTCGATAATATCACCAATGGGATGGTTGTTTACCCTAAGCGTATCGAGACACGGGTGCAGGAAGAGCTCCCCTTCATGATTACCGAGAGCATAATCATGAAGCTCTGTGCCAAGGGTATTTCTAGACAGGAGGCCCATGAGCAAATCCGTGTCTTGTCGCATGAGGCTGGCCGCGTCGTCAAGTTCGAAGGTGGGACGAATGACTTGGTCTCGAGAATCAAGGCAACCGAGTTCTTCCAGCCGATCTGGGACAACATCGACGAGATGCTCAAGCCGGAGCTCTATATTGGCCGCAGCGTTTCCATTGTCGAGCGTTATTGTGGCGCGGGAGGTGTTGTGGAAAAGAAGATTAAGCCATACAAGTCTATCATCGAGAACGCACAGACTACAGAGCTGAATGTCTAAGGGCTTCCGAGACTATCTAGCACGAAATAACAAATACCCATGTCTGACGAGGGCTGTGAGCATGATGAGCTTGACAGAAGTAGATGCCTGCTTTGTGCCAAGTCGAGGAACTTTGCTACTTTGCACAGTCGTGTTCGCACCCTACCGCACCCGTGACCCCATAAAGTGCCTTGGATCGTCAACTGAAATAGATGTTACCAGACGTTGAAGCAAGAGACATATTAGTGCGCGATTGGATATGCCTTCAAGGTAAAGGCATCTTCGATGGTTTACGGGGATAATGATTATTGAGCACGCAAGCGCCGAAGTCGTGGAATGCTGAGGATGACGGCATCCATTAAGCTTACGCGAGCTTATCAGCGATAAGACGAGTGATTAGATGAGCTGATCCCCCCCCTTTGTCAAACCATAGCGCCCCACCGCTCGGCTCAGCATACTTGTAGACGTACCGGTAGGCTCAGCTCAACACTACCGCTAGGCTTAGCTTATCGATAAAACTATCTATCGAGAATTTTTAATAAAATTTTCAATTAATAGATTTCTTTGATAAATAATCTTTTTATTAAGAAAATAGTATTTAATTATTTTCTAATTTTAATAAAATATTTTTTTTCTTTTATATTATAATATAGAACAATCTATTAAATACCTTTATTAAGAATCGAACTCCGGACTCTTATAATTTTAAGCTTAGGCTGAGCCTATCGGTACGTCTGTGCTGAGCCGAACGGTGGGGCGCTATGGTTTGATAAGGGGGGGGGATCAGCTCATGTGTGCTTCGTATACTCTTTACTATTACGATTGAAAAACATTATCTTCCGCCATATCGTCCTCCACGACTATCTTATTATCTTCCTCCTCTATACTATTACCTTAAGAAATATATTAGCATTAAGTTCCAAGTCATATAATAATCATACGTACTACTATCTGCTCGGCCTGTGTACGTGTTGCGAGTCACGTGTGGTGGTCTGTGCACCCCACACGTTGACCTCGCGTTGTTATTTTGTTCCAAACCTAAACCTAGCTAGTATTATTATTATTAATGATTATTACGCGTTTTTATTACCTTATTTCAATAGGTTATAAGCCCTCTGCTTCTAAAAAGCAGTTGTGTTTTTTTTAATTTTATCGTGAGCCTATAAGGCAACGATCTTTATTTCCCTTTAGCGTATATTTTATATTATACTTTCTTTCTTACTATATATATATTGCGTATATTCTATATTAAGCTTCTACTACCTTCGTTTAATCGCATATACCTGCGATTTTCGTATATAACCTAAATCGTTATCGACGAGGTTACCTTTTGCAAATATAGACTAATAAGGCTAATAAGGCTAAGGCTAACTACTACTACTACAATCTACGAATTAAACTACTATTATTAATAAGCACGGGACTATATAAAGCATGTCTTTTAAGCTAAAGAACATAGAATAACTCGAGATATAGGAGGATAAGATTATAATTATATTACAATAGTATAGATACGTATAGACGTTTTAAGAAGACCTAGTATAGATAATAGACTGGGTATTGCGATTGGTAGACGCTAATATAGTATAATTACTACTTATTAGTATTAATAACGAAATCCAGCAGGTAATGAAAATCTAAAGCTAGAATCCTTATAGTTCTATATATGCGATTATATAAGCGATTAAGAATATACTAATAGGAGGACCTATAAACCTTACGTATTAAGTAGTATATAAATTTATCTCTATAAAAAGGGAAAACTTTATAAAGACTAAAGCCTTTCTTAAAAGAATTAACGTACTTTACTCGAGACTAACGAATCGTTACTCGACTATAAATTAAAATTAGAATAAGACTATTTAAATC
Source organism: Trichothecium sympodiale (assembly GCA_003012115.1). NCBI lineage: Eukaryota > Fungi > Ascomycota > Sordariomycetes > Hypocreales > Trichothecium > Trichothecium sympodiale. The sequence continues at coordinate 142,630 of PXOB01000146.1, forward strand.
CTAGACGATCTCTAGGTCGAATTAATCCTCGAAGGAATTAAGAGGACTTACCCTAATTCCTACTAATATTAAAGGAATAGGCAATATAATAGAAAAGAAGTAACGAAACTAGAAATCTAATATTACTTAATTAGTATTTACTATTAAGAGACTAAACCGATAGATAATAGGTTTTATACTTAGATAAATAACTATAGTAAAGCTGCCGGTAATAACGAATTCGAGAAGAATAATATAGAGGAGACGATTAAACTTAAGTATAGTTATGTATAGTTATTTCGTTAAGCCTAGTAGGTCTAAGCACATAGAATCGAAGTATTAGAAGAAATACCTAGAGCTATACCCTAAGGTTAAAGAGAAATTAGTATAGAAAGATTAAAAAGGAAACCCTAACATTTCGAACATTAAAGGAACATTTAGTAGCTTTAGTAGCTACGTAAGCACGAGTATAGACTTTGCTTTAACGATATACGAAATACCTCTAGAAAAGCTCTTTATTTACGATAGTAGCTATAGCCGCTACGTTATTAATAACCTTTAATAGTTTTATACTAAGTAGTATTTTAGTAAGGGAAAAGACGCTATACTTATAAGCAATAGCGGAATAATTCCTATTATAGCAATTAGCAATACGTATATACCTAGTATAGGAGGAGTATTACGCCTAGCTAATATAGTATATTGCCCGACTGTACCGATAAATATAATTAGCGTAGGCAAACTAAGAGCTAAAGGTATCGTTTACGATAGGATATATAATACCTTTATCTATAAGAATATAGGGAAGTAAGTCGCTTAATATAAATAGGTTAATAATATTACCACTATTAAGCTAGTACTAAACGCAAAAGATATCGCATTAGCAGCCTTCGCGGGTATAGCTATAAAGGTAGTTAACTACGACCTTATATATCGTAGATTAAGCTACGCAGGTAAAGAACGAGTCTTACGCGCTTATTAAATAGCTAGAATCCGAGTAGACTAATATAGCCTAAAAGATCATTATTATAAGAGCTACTACCTTATAAAAGTACTTTAGAATATTAATCGCGGAAAGTCTATTTAAGCAAATAGCTTCCTATCTTATATCTATTAGGATTTTATTATATATAAACCTATAGCTTATAGAGGTATATAGTATATACTTTACGCTATCGATACCTAGAGCAGCTTCTACTAGGTTATTATAATAACTAACCGTAAAGACGTTATCCCTACTATAAAGGCATAGAAGAAAGCCATAGAAAATTACGCGTTAATATAAGTTTTAATATTCTACTTCGATAACGTAAAGGAATTTATATCTAGCGAGATAAATACCTTCTATACCGAAGAGGGAATTATAGTAAGGACTAGTGCGCCTTACGTACCCGAGCACTAAGGCAGAGTTAAACGTACTAGTTAGACTCTCGTCGCTAGAGCGAGAACTAATATTATTAATATAAAAATGCTAGACTAACTTTAGCCCTATACTATAGAGTATTAGGCGAGACTTAATAACTTCCTACCTATACGTATAAACGAGGACTCTAAGCTTCCGATTATAAAGTTAATAGAAAGTATTAATAACGAATTTAAATATAATATCCGCTACTTTCGCACCTAGGGATATATAGCATATATACGTATCCTAGAAGCTAAGAGGAAGCGCGCCGAGAAGATAAATAAGCAAGCCTAGAAAAGTAACTTTATCGGTTTCGAAGGTAACCGTAGTTATATTATAAAGGTCTAGGTATTTAAACTAGAGAAGGTTATTCGTGCGTGACATATTTACTTCTATGAAGGAAAGCAGGATTAACTAAAGGTTACTAATAATATTAAGTATAAGACTACTTTAGTTAACCCCGAAGTCGATAAAGCTATATACTCGATATAATTCGCAAGGATCGTAAGCGTATAGTATACTATATTTCAGCCGCAACCTTAAAACGAAGAGACTCGAGACGAAGAACCTCAAGACGTAGAGATACAAGACGCTCAAGACAATGAGGTGCGGGAGCCTTAACCTAAGACACCTACACGACTAAAACTACTCCTACCTCTTCGTTTTATACCCGAACCTGAGATTAAATCCGAAAACGAAAAAGCAATTAAAATGCTTAATTTAAATAATCCGATTCCGAACAAAGTCGAACGTCCGATACCTAAATACGTAGCGAGATTAACGAAAAGGTAGAAGGAAACCGAATAGGATCTATACTAAGGCAGTCTAATAAAGATAACTACTACCGGAAAGCGAAAGGACTATATAAAACGAAATAGTTTTTAGTATTTAACTACTATATTTAAATAGAAATCTAATATAGTTAATAATTTTCTCTATAGCTTGGAGGGTATCTATTTTAATCTGGACTAAGTTTAGGAAGAGGAACTTAACTATTTTTTTCAGCCCTGCGAATCGATAAAAACATCGCGTAATACTTTAGCAAAGCTCCTCGTTACTTAACGGCAGTACGTAAGCGGAATGACTACGAAACCGTATAGCAACCAGCTAAATAGAAGGAGCTAGAAGAGATCGCTAAGAAAGAGGCATAGATTCTAGTTAAGAGGCTAAAAGACTAGTCTATACTTAGAGGCAAAGTATATATCGTAAAGGAACTAGTTAGTAAGCCTGCCTATATAAAAGCACGATAGGTAGCTAGAAGAGACTAATAGACTAGCGATAACTACAAGGTAGAAGACTTCTATTCTACCGTTACGCACGCAGTAACCTTTAGGACCTTCTATATAATAATTACAATAAGCAGAGATAGCTAGCAGTAAGCTAATATAAAGGTTATATTTCTTTATACTAACGTATAATAAGAAGTCTATATCAAGCAGCTAATAGGCTACGAAGATAGCACTAATCGCGTATACTTTCTTAATAAAGGTCTCTATAGCCTACGCTATTCCCTTAAATAATAGAACGATACCTTTACCGATCTACTTAAAATAATCGGATTTCGATTACTTAAAAGTAATCTATGCATTTATATTAGAGATAATAGAATTAAACTTCTCGTTTATATCGACGACCTAATCGTATTTAATCTAAACGACGCTACTATTAATATAGTATTTAATAAGATTAGAAGACTCGTATCTCTTAAGAGACTAGGCGAACTATAGTTATTCCTTAGTTTAGAAATCACTCGTAATCTATAAAAGCAAACTATTAAGCTTACGTAAGAGAAGTATATTAACGCAGTTATTAAGAAATTTAGTTTTAAACGAGATAAACCCTACCGACACTCCCTAGCTACTAAAGCTTAAGATTCTATACGACTAGAAAGATCATAATATTATAATAGGGTCTAAGCAGTAGCTTAAACGAACTAGCAGACTAAACCAGATTGCGTAAGGCACGAGGCCTAATATCGCATTCGTTATATCTAGGCTAAGTAGCGCGAATACAAGCGCTAAAGAAGTATATATAAAGATCTTTAAATATCTACTACGCTATCTAAAGAAGACCTCTAAACTTAGCATTATACTCAGAGGTAATTACAATCTCAAGGATATTAAATTACGTGTATACGCAGACGCTTCCTAATAACCTGCCTAAACGCGTTTCTACAGCAGGCTATATTATCTATCTTAGAGATAGACCTATAATATAGAAATTTAAGAAGCAGACTCTAATCGCCTGCAGTTCAACTAAGTTAGAATGTATTAACTTAACTCTAGCAAGTATCTCTATACTCTAGGTATCCTAGATAATAAAGGAACTTAGTTATTAATAGCTACCCGGTTTAATTATATTCACTAACAGCCAAAACGCTACAAACGCAGTACTTAACCCTGCTAATGCAGCACGCATAAGGCATATTAACGTCAGGTATAAATAGATAATTAACCGCGTTGCCAAGAGGCATATCGATTTATATTAAATCCGAACCGATACGATAATTGCGGATAGCCTGACGAAGCCTCTATTAGGCAACAAGCACCGAGGATTCCTAATCATACTTGGAATAACTATATAAGGACATTACTAATTAAGGAGAGATATTGATAGTTATAATATTAATGGTTACGAAGAGGAAAACACTACGATTAGACTAGAAAAGGGATCGTAATAAGCCTCATTTCTTAATAGATAGACTAGCATAGTATATTAGGTTTAAGGGGCAGTATTACGAGTTATATATAGTAGTCTATGCACCCCACACGTTAACCTCGCGTTATTGTTTTATTCCAAACCCAAACCTAGCTAGCATTATCATCATCAATGATTATCACTCGTTTTCATCACCTTATTTCAACAGTACGTAAAGTTTGCGCGTTACGCGCAGCTCGGCGGCGCGTGTAGATGGTGATAGCTGGGTAGGGGGCGCTACCTCCTTGAACTTGGAGGCATCTAGAGTGCGAGACTTTCGCGGCGTGTGCTGGGGGCAATAGCCCCTGGTAATATCTATGTATTAACCTATGATTATCAGACCATTAATAGAGAATTGAATTTGTAGCAGCTTACGTTTAAGTTGGTTTTGTATAGTAGTATTGAGTTAGGTAGGGAAAAAACACACCCCTCGACCAACCTATTTACTGGACTTATCTGGTTGACTGTTTGACTGACTGACTACCTGCCTGACTGCCTAGCCCTAGGCTAGGCAGTTGACTAGGTTGTTGGCCTGACTGACTTGATCGACTGACTGACTGACGGACTGACGGACGAAGAAGACCCTAGTAGGTCAAAAGATAACTGTCTTCGTCAGGTCAGGGTTTGGGTTGGTTTTCCGTCCAGGTCAAAAACAAAGGGTCAACACAAGTCAATTCAAAAGCGATGCTATTCGGAAGTCGAAGGGTCCGGCAACTAGCTTCTTATAGGACCTCGTTGGAAAGCCCTAGGGCAACCGCAGGGTTGTCAGTCAACTGATCAATTGAGGGGTCGTCAGTCAAGAAGTCGAATTGAGGGGTCAATCGGTCCGAAAAGGTCAAAAGGTCGGGCAGTCAAAAGGTCGGGCAGTCAAAAGGTCGGGCAGTCAAAAGGTCGGGCAGTCAAAAGGTCGGTTGACCGGAAGGTCAACCCGTAGGTCTCTCGCTCCAGAACACAGTATTATTGGCGCTAGTTTTTCGGTCCTTAACCTCTTCCTTATGCGCTTTCTGATAATATTGCCGAAGCGTACTCTCGCTAGAAAATCGCGTTTGCTAAAGGAAAAGAAGTTAGTTAAGTTAGTAAAATATAATTAAAGACTTATTGTTATATATATTATGCCAAACTGCTTGTAGCGGCAGTAGAGTTTACCTCCGAAAAGGACGATTTCGCTATCCTATTGCGATTAGCAATTGGTCGATAAATAATCGTTAAAAATATACGTCGTTCTTTTATACGTCCAGCAGGAGATTCGCAGGGATACGCGTACTACCGTTGAGGTACTTTTAGTAGGCCTCAGACTTCTTATACGCTATAGCGTAAGATTCCGAGGAAAAAAACATAAACGACGGCTAAATGATAATGCGGATGAGGGCGTGTGATAATAGAGAGGAGGGCGAGTGATAGTAGGGGGGAGGAGAATTGATGATAGAGGTGAGGACGAGTAATAGTGGGGTGGAGGGGAACTAATTCTATAATCTAACCGCTGAAAGTTTAGCAGTGGAGAGGGCAAAAAGAGGGTCATTTTCAGAAGGGTTACCGGTATGTATCGCTATAACCGGATGAATTTCGGGAAGGGATTTTTCCTCTAGCTACCCTATAGCTAGCTGTTATTTAGGACAAAATAGCTACAACGACTACTTAAAGGTACATCTAAGACCCCTGCTTCCCACGCTTAATCTAGTCTCTTTTAGGTCCCTAGAAGTTACTTTAAGCCTTTTTCTGTCGCCTCTTATTCATTAATAACCCCTGCAACTAGCTACTCCACTGTTAAACTTTCAGGGGTTGGATTGTACATCGATTTCCCGAATTCTTGCATTTGTTTCCCCGAAACTTTTATTTTCGCAAGGGTTTGTGGAGCCCTACTATAGAATAAGGATTTTCCGCTGTAAGCGCGCTAGTCGTCTATTGCTAGGCAATTGATTCTGTGAGTTCTGAGCTAGGCCTACGGGTTGTTTTGGGCTAAGCCTACCGGTGGTTGTGAGCTGAGCCTACCGGTACGTCTGTGCTGAGCGTAGCGGTGGGGCGTTATGGTTAGATAGGACTTTGCTGCTCATACACCGCAAATGACTGCTCATACACTAACAAGAGGGTCTATCTAGTGTGAGGAAAGTTACCGCCAAAAATCTAAGCACGCTTCCTCGTACCCGATAAAGGCAGCCTCGATTAGAACGCGTCCTCTTATAGAAAGCAATATAGCCGACTTAAGCAGAACGCATCCTTTTACAATAGCTCTCGCAGCTGACGAAGGCAGACTTATTAAGCAGAACGCGCTCTCTTACAGAAGGTAGCGCAGCCGATTCGAGTAGAACGCGTCCTTTTACGATAGCTCTCGCAGCCGACGAAGGCAGCCCCAGGTAGAATACGTCCTCTTACAGAAGGCAGCACGGTCGATTTAAATAGAACGCATCCTCTTGCAATAGGGGAATGTACCTATATTTTTGGCGATGACTTTTCCCGACGCTAGCCTGGGTCCCCTATTGGTGTATGAGCAGTTATTTGCAGTGTATGAGCAGCAAAGCCCTAATATAACTATCACTTCACTTCTTATCGCCATCATAGCGTATAAGAAGAGCGAAGCTTATCAGCGCTACCTCAACGGAGGTAGACGCTTACTATCCACGTTCCTACCAGAGGTCTAGAAGAATAATATAAGTTACTTGTAAACTAATTTTATACCTACTGCTAATCTAAATAGGATAGTGAAGTTATCCTCTACGGAGGAGAAGTTTACTATCGCTATAAACAGTATAGGATCCCTTGTGCTGTAGGGGTGGAACATGGGGGTATGCCGAACAGGGGGGTTTGCCGAGCATTTCCAACCAAAACACTAGTTTTTTAAAAAGTTCTAAAGAAACACTAAGAAGCCCTATAAAACTAGAAACTTAATAGAATAATTAGATTTTATAGAAAATTATATATAAGAGAGACTAGTCTTATTTTATAGCTTATATAAGCAGAAATCTTAAAAAAACTAGATTTTTAAGTAAAGGTTTTTAAAAAATTCTAAAAAGTTCATAATAAGGCTTAGTAAGCTGAGAATTTAATATACAAGGCTTATATAATAAGAAAATAGAAAAGGCTAAAAATGTCTTAGTAATATAGCTTATATTATAAGATATATAAGGTTAAACTTAAAAAAAAGGAAAAAAAGTAGAAATGTTAAGGAATCCCTAGTATTTTAATATAAAATACTAATATTTTCTAATCCCTTATATAAGGCCTATAAATCTAAAAATTTATATATAATATCTTTATAGTATAAAAAGGCTATATTTATAGCTATTCAAGTTATATATATATTATATAAGCTATAATTAAATATGGAAAATTTAACCTAAGGAAATATTTCAAACCTTATTTAATAAAGCCATATTTATCTTATGCTTATATAAGCTATATATACTAAAACTATAGAATTTTCTCTATATAATATAAAAATCCTAAACTCCTAGGGTCTTTATAGCGTATAAAAATAAAGTTTTTCTGACTATTATAAAATAACTAGAGAATGTATAATAAGCATTAATAAATCCGACTTTTTCTATCTTCCTTATCTTTATCTAAGCTTCCTTCCTAAATAGCTTATATAATAAGTAAAAAAATTAGTATATATATATTTTCCTTATAAAAAATAATTATTCTATTAAGTTTTTATCTATATAGGCTTATTCACTGTGTTTTTAGAAATCTTTAAGAACATAGTGTTTTGGTGAGAAACGCTCGGCAAACCTGGCTGTTCGGCAGACCCCCATGTTCCACCCCTAGTAAGTTTTTGATTGCTTTTTATTAACTTGACTAATTTCTTTTACTTTAGGAGACTCGTTTAGCAGTGAGTCGGCACTGCGATAACATTTCATTAAGGCGCACGGTCTTCCAGTTAAGTGCAGGAAGACTGGTTCCAACTCCACCAGCAAGCAGATTGAATTAAAACGTAAGCTGCCACCGACACGATCCTGAATCAATTGTCTGACAAGCTTAGGCTGGTATACCAAAAACACCAGAGGCAACCGGCCTGATCATACCCCTCGTAAGGCGCGCGCAGGGGATGAGAACCGCGTCGACGAGAAACGCGCCCCGGATTCCATTTCTGAAGGTCGAGAAACAGAAGAAGATAGAGCTTTGCGATTGGCAAATGACGAAAAGGAGTTGGCTCTCGAAGAAAGACGAATGAAACTAGAAGAAGCAAAGCTTGATTTATTAGAGCGTCGTCGACAGTTTGAAGATTAAAAAGTATTGTGTTCGGGATCAGTAGTCTTGAGCTGAGCATAGCGGTGGGGCGTAATGGTTTGACCGGGGGGGGGGGGGTTGGCCCATCTATCCACTCGACTGAGTGTCAAAACGCAATTCCCATACAGACCACTAGGTCTACCCTATGACTTCGTACATGGCGGGGTTCGGCATCGTTTACTCTAACTAACCCGACAGATAACGCGCTGGGTACTGGCATCGTCCTAGGGAAAGCACATTTTAATCAATTCGTTCACTACCAGAAATTTCTCGTTCTACACTATTGAACGACATGGCGTCCTTGCTATTACTCCCATCGCCGCCTTCGCCTCCGACTAGAGCGAGGCTCCGCGCAGCCTATCATGTCACCATCGAGCCTGTCCTTCAACGACTCGCCAAATCACCCAAGTCTAGACTTATCATTGCACTAGCGGCGCCGCTTTCCCAAGCACAATGGCACCCGCTCCAGTCGTTACTCGCAGGAGTCTATTCCCTCGTTGCCTCGATCGAAGCCAAGCTCGGCACCTCGACAGATGTGACTGTTGTCCCGGTACACCACAAATACGGAGTAAAATACGCTGCCGACCGAGTTTCTCCGCCTAAGTTTTCCACCATACGGGATCTGGGAGCCTTTGCAGAAAGTAAACACCAAGGACGATGGGAATACATCTTTCACCCAAGTTGTGAACATGGATACGAAGTACTCAATACGTTTCTCGAGACTGCGGAGCGATCACATCACTTTATACAGAGCAATATTATTGCTTTACCTGGAGGAATAAGCTTGAGCGACTCGACTTTGAGCTCGGAGTCGGAAGTTGGAAGAGGCAATGGCCTGAGGAAATACCATACTGTCTGCTTGGGTGGAACCTTTGATCATCTACACGTTGGGCATAAGCTTCTTTTGCAAGGGGCATTGCTCATGCTGAAAGTGAGCCCACGAAAGGAGAATCCCGATCCAACAGTATTGATTGCTGGCGTGACAGGGGACGCTCTCCTTACGAAGAAGCAGTTTGCAGATGAAATCGAACCATGGAATATCCGAGCCCGGGCCGTGCTCTCGGTGATTGCGACAGCTCTGGCTGAGCCTCTACCTGAGACTGTCATGAGGGATACAGCAGAGGATCGCAAGATTGGAGACAATGAGGAGGTTCAAGCTAGGTTTGACAACGGCAGTATACTTGTCCGCTGTGTTAACATCCCTGACCCTTTTGGCCCCACAATTACCGAGGAGGCATGCGATGCCATCGTCGTATCTGGGGAGACGCGCAGCGGAGGAAAAGCTATCAACGACAAGCGTACTGAAAAGGGGTGGCATCCTCTAGAAGTCTACGAGATTGACGTACTCGATACGACCATCTCGGAGGATGGTGATGCCGATGCCGATGGCGACGGCACTGACGGCTCAGTAACAAAACAACCCAGTGACTTCTCCGCTAAGATCAGTAGCACCGAGATACGCAGACGGGTGGCAGAAGCCAAGGCCAACAAATGATGACAACTAGCCGTTGATGAGACATAAACTGAAGGTTGCTCCTAGCCACTATCACACGAAACCAAGATTTTGCATATTGACGCGGACGCCTCAAGATGCATGTCTTCTAAGCGCTTGCCTACCTTGCACAGTACCTACATCGAGACGATAATCGTGATAAAACGTGTACTCAAATAAACAATCGTCAATGCGAGTTTATGGAGTCGGCCGTCTGAGTGGTTCCGTCTCCTCTCATTGAAACACACATATACATGCCTCATCTTCGCTTAGGTCACCATCACACGTTTTCAACTGCCGCTGCCGCTGCCGCCTGCGTAGGGGCCTCTTTCAAGCAGACCGCCGATACTAGTGTACCTGTTGATCGCTAGCGAGATTCAACGAAAGATTTTGCAACTACGCGCACGCATGCCGTATTGCAACCCAAAGCTGTGCTTAGCCGCCCGTCCCAAACGGGGTTGCCAGCCGGCTGGTCACGACCCAATCAGTTTCGGTCCCCACAGCAGGTTTCCCGCGCGCCAGCCAGTAGCCATCAAGCTGTACCCCGCACCAGGTGCTGTCACCCAAAATTAGAACAGTTTCCAGCTCGTGATTGGTGGCAAGGCAAGATGCTCGTTCTTCAACTGACTAACCTCCAGAGTTGGCAGCCCTCCGCTCAACCACCCACGATGCACTTCGGCGCACCTTGACGCACCTCGACCGCATGAAGCACCGATGGCGCCGGGCTAGGCAGTGTGATTGCGACTTTAGGTTTCTTTTTACCGTTGCCCACCTTAGCCGCCGTCACGATCTCTGTCCACCGCCCGCCCGCAGCCTGTCATGCCCTAATAAGGCCCTTGTACTCCCACGGCGGCCAAGGGGGCCGAGCCTGCTTCTGCTTCTTTTCTTCCTCATTCGATTCTACTAACCCTTTTGACATTGTGCATCATTTTTATTTCCTTTTTCCCCTTTTCTCTTTCTTTTCTCGGTATTTAATAGAAGCTCTCGTTGATCGAGACATCCTATCATTATCCTCGACATTATTTCGTTTCGTTTCGTTTCGTCAATCAGGCGCCGGTCGTCTCATTAATTACACCATAATTTTTCAACATTTTTATCCCCCGCCAGGAGCGCGTTGAGATCGTTATTTAAGAGTTTGGTTCACTATTCTGGTTAATAGTGGAGGACCAAGTATTCCAACATTTAAAAAATGGCCGACACTCTTCGTCTTGCTGCGAAAAGGCTACAGTCTCAGCCTCAGGATTCTTCGCTGGACCGAGGGACCAAGAGCCAACTTAATCCCATAATAGAAGAAGATAGTGACGATTCACGATCTCTTCGAACCATGACGACGATGGGGCAGCAGCCAAGGCGGGTAGTTGATAAGTCGGCTCTCACAATTGAGGCTTGGTTGACTCCGATGAGCGATCACTTTCCCACGCCTCGCGGTATCAACTATCTCTCAGCCCCCATCTTTCCTTCTTCGCCCTCGAGTGTTTCAGGCGATGGAAGCTCACCTACCGCGTATTCGAACCAGTGGACTCGATCAAGCGTTGCCACCGATAATACCGAGTTCGAGGATCTCTACGATGTTTCCGACGACGAGGTTGCGCGCAGAAGTATCCAGCGCAGGCCATCAGTGAGGAAATCGGGTGCGCAATCCTCCCAAGCAAAGCCCCCCATGCGCGTGGACATTCCAAGAAACGACAAGGCTTCCAGTTTTGAGGAAATCAAGAAGTTGGCGTCGCCGGTCCCACTGACCCCATCTGCCCAGTTGGCCATGTCCCCGGCTCAGGTAAGCTTCATGGGCAAGCAGCAGGCTCTGGAGGTGCCGACAATCTCAGCTCCCCCATCACTCGATGGCAGCTTGACTTCCGACCAGCTGGCAGCCATGAGTGCCCCTGCCACACCTGTCATTGACAACGATGACAAGACCGGCGAGGAGGTTTGGGGTGGTGTTCACCTGCAACCTGGCGCACTGGCTACCCTCCAGGCTCTTTCCAGCGACCACTCTGATGATGGCAGCCTACAGGAGCAGTCTAATCAGGTTCTTGAGATCTCCCGCGAGAATCAGCAGCGACCCTCGATGGAGATGCGACAGCAACCGTTGAGACTCATCACCGACTTCCGCACCGAGAACACAGCCACGCTCACGCTATCTCCCATTGCCAATAAGAAGTCGCTTAGTGAGTTAACTCGCCTTGAGATTCCCTCTGCTGGTGGTTTCCTGGCTGGTCTCTCCCCTCGAACTCAGAGCGCCTGGAGTACGGCTGCCAAGGCCCCCGAGGCCATGGCTCCCCCCACATCGGCAACTGCAGAGCAGTTCTACCGTACCCCATGGAACATGAACTCTTCTCTTCCTACTATTCCGAAGAAGCCCGAGCAGTTCGAAGACTTCTACAGGGTGTTTGGGGGAGCTTCTGGTACTGTTGAGCATGTTGTTGAGGTTGTTCAAGATGACATGTCCGACGATATGCCCACCGCCCGCCCGATCCCCAAGCACCAGGACTCTGGCTCATCTGGGGAAACTCTCAAAGCCCCCGCCTCCCCAGAGTCTGCAGATTCTCCCACAGAGATCGTTGTTGACTACGACCCGAAGTACGCCGTAAAGCAGCAGGAGGAAGCTCTTTCCCATCTTGACCGAACCGAGAAGTGGCTTCTCGCTCAGCGAGCCTATCTCAGAGGTGTCGACGAGAAGGACGAAGAGGAAGAAGGTCTCGAGACTATTACTGAAGCAGACGAGGAGGATGGCGAGCTCTCTCACATTAAGCCCAAGGCAGAGACCACTATAGCCCCGTTGAAAAAGACTGTCCGCTTCTCTGATCTCATCAGCGCAACCGCTCAGCCCAAGCGTCTTCCTTCTAAGCTCTCTCGCCAGGAGTCTGCGTACTACCGCGCTTTCCAGGACTACATTGTCCGCTGCCACAAGTCCGACGTCTTTGTCCACCAGCTTACCCGATTCGAGGCTCTTCAGGCGCAGCGCGTTTCTCTCAAGCAATCGCACCGCAACCAGCTCCTTGGCAAATACCAGCTAAGCGTCGTGCCTCAGTCTGCCAAGAAGCGTCTGAGCGCCAACGTCGTCCGAGGTGACGATACTCTCATTGAAGATCCCGAGAAGATCCGCAAGGAGAAGGAGTACGAGGCTAAGACCCAGATGGCTATGCCCACGTGGCACGTTGCCGCCATGAAGTTCCTCAACGGCGGCAAGCTCATCTCGGCTCCCGTAACTAAACGGCTTGCTCGCCTCTCTCGCATGAGCACCGGCAAGGATGGCGTAGTCCGTGAACGAGCCCGTGTTCTCGACCTTGGGGGCCAATCTACTTGCGACTGGGCATGGCATTGTGCTATGCAGTATCCCAACACCAAGGTTTACACCGTCACCACCAAGGCGCTCCGCCAGCTCTCAAACTCTAACGTTCGCGGCCCTCCCAACCATCGCCAGATTGCCGTTGAGCGTATGAGTCGTCTCCCGTTCCCTGACAACCACTTTGACCTCATCTCTGCCCGCGAGCTTCACAGCATCCTCAAGTTTATCGGCGAGAATGGCGAAGACGAGTGGGAAACATGCGTTCACGAGTGCATGCGTGTTCTGAAGCCGGGCGGCTTCCTCGAGTTCTCTCTTCTCGACTCGGACATCATCAACGCCGGCCCCTTGGGTTTGGCCAAGAGTGTCGAGTTTGGCTTCTCGTTGAAGACACTAGGTTACGACCCGAGCCCTTCCAAGATGTGGCTTGGGCGTCTTGCACGCGCCGGCTTTCAGGATGTCCGCCGCACATGGCTCTGCATGCCCATGGGCGCCAAGCGCAGTCTCAACAGAATGGAGACACCCCCTGAGGCGGCCGCCGGGCAGACGTGTCAGAGTGATGCCGCGGTGATGGGCAGCGCTGACAACATCGCAAGCGTGTGCAGCATCGTTGGCGGCTGGAGCTGGGAGCGATGGCTGCTGCGGTGCGAGATGGAGAAAGTCTCGGGCGAGCTCCGCCTTGCTGATACTGTGACGACGGGAGAGACAATGAAGGAAGCCAGCAAATGTCTCGATGGTGTTCCTGCCGTGATGGAAGAGGGGAGGAACCGCAAGTCCGGATTCCGCATGCTCAATGGGTACGCTATGAAGCCCAAGAAGGGCACTGAGGTGATCCAAATTGGCTTCGGCAACTAAGGGCAAGCCGGGCCCGCTACTGGCTATTATGAGGAGTTTCATTTGTTTGATTTATTTGGTTTCACGTGTTGATGTATGAATGAGGTGATGGGGGACGCTTTTTTTGCGCAACGAGGCATGAGAAAGGATTTGATGTTGGATGATACCCGCTCACTTTTTGCATACGATTAACATAGAGTTGGCATAGTTGCAATGTAAACACACGTCTGCAGACAGGAAAGGAAAAAATATGATGCCACGAAGCCGAAAGCAGCACTGTAAATACAAAGCAAGTGCCGATGAACAGGGCCAATTCCGTTATATTCAAGGTTAGAATTTCGGACCCCATCATTGGCCCAAAAGTCATCTAGGTGTTCCGATGGCTGAGTTGAACGGGACCCGGGGCGGGTGACTTGCATGTGCGTGCGTATTATGTTCTGCCTGGTTGTCTGGGTTGGTGTCTTGGATGGGTATGTAGACATTTCATGCGCAAATGGCTTTCGCCACTGCCATCAAGGTGTGGGAAGCAGAGATGACCTTGGATGGCACATAGGGTCGCGTGCCCCAATATCAAAGTTTGATGGCCAGCCTCGTTTTACTTTGACTATTTATAATTACCTACCTGATCTTACACACATCGAAAATACTGACTCACTCACTCACTTCACTTTTTTTCTTTTTACTTTTTTTTTGATGCCTACTGCCTGGGGTGTCACATTTCCATCAAGCCTGAGACGATCTAACATCTACTAGCACTTCGCTTTTCGACATGAAGCTTTCCTCAACAGTCATGATCGGCGTCGCCAATGCCTGGGTTATTTGGCCTGATCTTCCTAATGGCACTTACGGCGCCGCTGTTGCCCCTCCAGTCAGGGACGATCTAGACGTTCTACTGGGTTGGGAGGGCATCTTTGGCGAAAACGCAGCGGAAATACCACACAATAACTATATGGAGAAAGGAGAGGATACTGTGAATAGGGATGAAGTTCCCGATCCAACGGCCGCTTCAAAGGATGAGGAGCGAGAATCAACCTTGTCTACGAATTCCGAGCAGTTCCCAACCGGCAAGCCAGAAGAATCGTCTCCGTTCAAGGCCCAGCCCGTCGTCGGCTTCTATATTCCCTCGGGCGCTCTCCCGTTCCGCCATCGACGATCGACGAGCGGCAATGACCGTCATCGGCCCAGAAATTCGGACGACGATACGGCTCATGCCCTTCCACCTCTTCTTGAAGACATTGCTGGTTCTGGGCCGGGGGCTGGTGCCCGCCAGGCGATTGTCGAAGTCCCTGGTATCCTGACGACGGGCATGTGGTATCCCTGGGACGACCCGGACACTATTGTCCAGGCCATGATGACGGAGGCCGATGACGACGGCGACGGGGAGCCAGATTCTCCCAAGATCAATCTATTCAACTCGACGGCGTACAAGATCCAAAGACTTCCGCTTGGCGTGCACTCTGGTGTAGTTCTCGAGCAGCGCGATCTCACCGCAGCCAATCCTAAGAAGAAGTATACCAGCAACGTTGTCCGCGACATCCAGGACGCCAATGCCGAAGAGCCGACCGACCGCCTTGACTACCCCTCCAGCATAGGGTGCGGCGAGAGCGTAGACCTCCTCTCGGAGACGGACTACCACCGAGCCAAGGAAGAGCTGTTCGATTACTGCAGCATTGCGAACCCGGAAGGCGACCACGTCGACGTGGCCGTCCGCGGCGGCGTCGCCGTCTACGTGTGCAACTACCGAGAGCTCCCCCCGGCCGAGGCGTGCTCGGAGAGGGAGTTTGAGTTCTTGGAAGAGTTCATGGACAGCATCTGCGGGAAGAACACGCCGGCCTGGGCGGAGATCGGCGCCGGCAAAAGGGTATATGGTAGGGCGCTGAGGGGCACGGACATTTGCGGAGACTTTATACCTGACGGTGATGAGTACGGCGATGATTACATCGTCGTCGAGGCCGAGTATGATGCGGATGATGGTTTAGATCCGTTTAAAGATCCCGAGCCTCGGGATGAATAGAGAGCGAGAGAAGATGGTTAGGTGTCAGTGTAAAGCTACAATCTGGAAATTTCATTCGCACGTGGTTGGAGGTTGGGGTTGGGTAATACGTTGCTGGTCTGTTTATAAATGATCTAATTTGGGTCTGATCTTTGTTGATGATGCCCGATGTTGTTGCTGAATATCGGCAGTTATTGCCTATTCAAAATCAGGAACCGAATCGGTTTCTTTTCTTTTTTTCTTCTTTTTTTTTTGTCTGCAATATCCAACTTACACCACCATACTCTTCACCGCAGTTTCTCACAGCTTCCCTCCCCCCTCATGCATATTGGTCCTTGAACGAGCCTAGGTGCTCCGTAGATTTCGTAAACATGTAAATGACTAGTCTCCTAGCGACTGCTTGGTCAGACTAGCTGTCACCCGTCAAGTCGTCACAAAGGACGTCCATTTCGGCTCTTGGATGGCTAGTAATGGGGTCACATGGAGGGGATAGTGATAATGACAATCACCCCGCAAAGGTGGTCTCTTACCCGAGTAGTGTTACTACGACCTATGACGTCTACTACCCAGCAAAATGCACCAATTCCCTTCCACCATTTCATCCTGACCCGAATCTTCAACATTCGCCATGAAACGATATTCAAACATTGTCTGACAGCCCCGGTGCTCATTTTCAGTGTAATCCCCTCAATGTCTTTACTTTCGTACATCATACAGGTTTCCAGTTAGTTTTTTCTTTGTCTTGTTTCTTTCATATGTACATATTGGCAGTCATTCGACATTCTACCATCCTTAAGCAGTAGCAGCATCGATTCAAGCAATATCTTTGACCTCGGCATGCCACACCACGTCACTGACATAAGAAGTCGCAATGCCACGAATTTGGAGCCGTTCTCTCAACCACCATAACGGCAACTATCTGATGGAACCTACGTTGTGCAGTTGAATAGAAACTAAATCGTGTAGTGTGTATAGCCCTGTCGCAATTTCCCAAGTTGAATAACTCTAAACAAACTCGCCTGAAGACGGTTCCTGTTGGTACGTGGCGAAGAAGGTTCTAATATGCGACTACAGCTATGACCAACAACTCACCATCAGACCTCATCCTGGTCGTCACAACTTGGCGTCACCGCCAAGTTTAAATGCGAAGCGTCTAACATGTGCTCTCATTTTGAGCCTACCTGGTAAGAAAACTAGATAAGTACACAGCATGCTTTCCGGTTTCGAGTGGGGAGACTTGGCTGTCTATGATAAGGCGCATAAAGCTTTTCTTTTTTTTTTCCGTCCATGGAGCAAACCACTTATAACATTACCACTTATAACATTATAAATACATTTCCGCATCTTCCGCAGATATTTTCTCATCCATCAGTCGAGATACGTCATCGGTATTTTAAAAGGGATATAAAAGGCTTTTCTTTTCCTTAATTTTCGATAAATATTATAGATATAATTTAACATCCCTTTCTGAAGCAAGCTTTATATTATGTAATAATGTAGAACTTTATATTCATTATCAACGTTTCACGGCCCCTTAACAACCGTTGAATATCTGCGCTTCCGGACGGATACCGATAAGGGGGAACATAGACTGTTGTGCTTCCTACAATAAATCAGGATCTCGTGCTCTGCGCGGACAGGGCATGAACCAGCAGGACGGAACACATTTAGTTCACATTGACCACACGACTCGAGAGATTTGGAGTTGCCGTCGGCCTTAAGAAGGCTATCACCCGACTAGACTTTTTAAATAAGCTAATATTATTCCCGTAAAGTATCTGAGCTTAAGAGGATATTCGTATACGTGTGTGTATGTGTGTGTGTGTATCTCGATCCCAAGAACCTGGAACCCTCCGGCCAGCCCTTGTCATCTCGGACTTTGCATCCGTCGGAAAAGCGAATGGCTTATAATCATTTAGTGTGTTTTAGTGACCTGAAAGGGGGGGGGGGGGGGAAGATGGGAGCCAAACTTGTGGCTGCCTGTTGACGTGGCCTTTCTTATCTTCGGCGGCGCTATAGAACCAGTGTGTCGGAGCAAAGTTGCCGCACACCCCCTTCAATAAGAAGGACGAAAAGAGAAAGAATAGCAAGACCATTCAGCTCAAGAATGATGCAAAGGGCGCGCACCCGGAGGGTAGAAGCTGGCGGAGGTGGGTTTGCCCACAAGAACGGAACCGCGGAGTCGCTGCCTCTAATACCGCTTTCGTACCTCAATAGACGTCGCGGGGGCCGGTAGACAATAGCAAACTAGGGGCGAGGCTAAGACGTTGTGGTGTGTGGAGGGTGGGTGGGGTTGGGTTAGGAACAATATAAATGTATTAACTAGCTTGCTCGGATGCATTGAGGAAAACATTTTAGGCTGGGAAAGCATGAATTCTGATCTTCTTCAACGAGTTCATATCCTTCATTGACGTCCTGGTCAATGGAGTCAGCCGAGTCGCCGACAATACGCAACCGCCTGGCCGGAATGTCTCCGATGGAGATGGCTAATAAGGTGGTGGTCTATTGGCTCAAAAACAGTTCTTATTGTGAGGTTTTGGAAGAATTCAGGTCGTCACAATCACACCCCCCCTCATTCTGTCCCTCACTCTCTCTCACACACGATTCATTGTCACCACTATCCTCATCGATACCGCCTTGTCTGCGACTTATGATCCGGGCGTGGGCCTATAGTATCTGAAACTTCCGCATCTGACTCTGAATCGGGAGGTAGTCAATAGGCAGCCTTCACAGAAGGGTGTCTATAGCATGTAGTACAATAACTTTTTTCCCTTTCTATTCCGTTTCCCCATTCATGCACAAGGGTGCTTCATCCGGTGCTTGTTGGTAAAGGTTGGCTCAGCATCACTCTGGATTGCGTGACGCACAACTCGCCAACGTTGATTTTGCCTTTTGAACAATGTTTATTTTTTTTTTCTCTTTTTTCCCTTTAATGACCGAATACCGTTTGGCATTCGACTGAGATGATGTTTCACTATTCATGTGCGTTGCGTGACGTGGAACTGATTGTATCTGAATACGTCATGATTTGGCATTCTCGTCAACACGTCTCAGACGAAAGGGTATTGTTGTCCGACATTCCCATTGATGGAAAAGAAATCTAGCCAAACACCTCACGCCATACTTTATCAGGCAGCCAGGGAAAAAGAAGGAAGAAAAAGCGTACTCCTCCACGCATTAGTCTGCTCTATTCAACGACTGTAGATTCCGAAGCTACCTATTCACCCAACTTTATTCAGTTCATTTTACGAGATAAACTCCACCCCGCTGCTCCATCTTTTTCTTTCTACTCTTGAATCTGCAACTGCAACGGCCAACTGAATAACCCCGCGGGGCGTGCCAACATGAAAATAAGGAAGAGAAACCCCTCCGAAAAAGCAAAATAAAAACGTCTTTTCTACAAGTTGGTGGCGCCGTAAAGGTCGCTTGCTAAAAAACCTTGGTGCCCACCCTGCCGGTAAGCCATATCCATTCTGTCGGAACTTGAACCCTGTCTGCCCTCCTCCTCCTCCTCCCCAAGGACTTCGACTTACACACCCCAACACTGGTACCTCTTTGCCCCCGATCGGTCTAATTCGAAGGATATTCAACTTCTCTGATATTGTTTGCTTCGTTGAGGCCCTAAGCCGGACCGCCTGGGGTATAAAGAAGCGCCGGATCTCCCCCCGCACTTCTCTAGAGAATCATCGGAAACCGAAACCATATCACCTTCAAGTGACATCACTACTACCCTTCCTGATTCTTCTACATTCCAATTGGAAACAGTTTCAACCTTCAGCTGACTTTGCACCCAAAACCCCTCCAACACATCAACATCACAACTTTTCCATACTTTTCTACATCATTATGGGCTTCCGCAGGAACTTGATGCACAGCATAGATACCCCGAACAAGCGTCAGCCTCAGAGCCAGCCTCAACGTCAGCTCCAGGTCCCGCTGGAAGTAGTGCCCAAAGACAACATGAGCACACCGAGCGAGGCCCCCCCTGAATACACCCCTCCCATGCGTCCCGTGGTCGTGAACCACCCGCTCTACGGCAGAATCCACCGCCTGAGCCACACTCCCAACAGCACGCTCCTGGAGAGCTCCGTCGACGACGCCATGGAGGAGGACGAGGTCGATCAAAGTTCCTCGTCGCCCATCAGCCTCCGCATCAACACCTCCATCACCATCAGCCGCAACCAGAACCTCGTCTGCCTCGCTGACTCCCCCCGCCAGCACGCCAATGCCATCGCCAAAGCCGTCGTCGACGCCTTCAAGGGCAACGGCTGCGGCGGCATCCCCATGATTGACGAGGACGGCCACCCTAGACCCATCAACATTGAGGTCGAGGCCGGCATCAACGTCGAGGGCGCTGCCAACATCATTGGCAACGAGGCCGTCATGCTAGAGGTCCTCAAGCAGAGAGCCGCTTCGAGGAAGAGATCTTTCGACGACACTGCTTTGCCTCTCCGGCAAGGAGAGTCTCCGGCTGAGTCCTCCGAGGCTGCCAGGAAGCGTCGATGTGATAGCCTCTAAGATGTTATTTTCCTTCTTCTTCTTCTTCTTCTTCTTCTTCTTCTTCTTACGCCTAGCCTACGTTTTGTTTTGCTTTTTCTTTCTGCCGTCTTCTTCGATTTCTTGTTACGGAGGACATACCCAGCACAGAACTTAGAAAAAGCACACGAGGGCACATGTTTTCATTCTTTTAGAACAATCAAAATGATCATTTTATTTATTCTTCCATTTATGTTTCCATGTTTCGGCATATGCATGAGTAGGAGTGCCTTCTTGGGAAGTGTTGACCTGAATTCGTTCTTCATCTACGCAGTACTGTCATTATTGGCGTCGTCTTTCCTTCTGGATTGTCAGTCTGCCACCTAAAAAACTAGATAATTTTATTTCTAAAAAAAATAATTTCATCTTGCCAAAATCCTATGCTTGCTCGATTCCTGCGTGCTTTGCGACGAGCAAACGAGCTCACCCTGTAAAACGGGATCAGTGTAGTCGAATCGAAGGGTAATACTACCGAAAAAAAAAAAAAAAAAAAAAAAAAAGGAAAAGGAAAAGGAAAAGGTTCAAGTCCTCGCGCTTAAAAAGTGTGCCTGGTCCATTCCTCTGGAACCAAACCCACCACACGCAACCAATTCGACAGCGCGGGGGGAGTCGAGGCGAGCGGCGTCTTGCTTTCTCCCACAAGACCAGCCAAGGCTAGAAAGGAAGAAGAAACCCTACAGTCTGGTTTATTACCCGATCTAAGGCGCTTGGACGCGGTTAGGTACTTGTAGGCACAGGCCTTTTTAAACCGTCGCGCGAGCTTCCCAACCTTCTTCTCTTCCATGACTAACTCATTCTAGTAGTTCGATTTTATGAGGAAAGTGTTTCCGACGCTTCCAGTAGTTGAGCTGAAGGTTCCTTGAGTTGCATTCTTCTTTCCCTGCTCTAGGCTGACCGTTTCAACTTGCCTCGGTACAACATTATCTCTCCCTTGCGCCTCCACCAGAACGAACCAGACAAGGCATCTTTTTTAATCGGGGCGTTTTTTTCCTCCACCTCAGCTTTCCCACGCCCATTCATTCGTACATGACATGGTATTACCGTACGGAGTACACGACACAACAAGCTTCAACTTCTGCACCAATAAAAATGGTCAATTGCCAAAGACGACACATGAGAAAGGGGGCACTGATAATACCGCCCAGGAAAGACATTGCGCTTCTCGAACCTCCTCCCTTGCCTTGGAAAAAAAGGAAATCCATGCGAGCCTGCTACTCTCTCTCTCTCAGAGACATTTCACATGCACCTAACTAGTCATAGATAGCTTCCATAGATTTTCGAATTGAGGATATTCGCTCCCCTCCCCCTGTTGTCCCTTTACCACCTCCGCCATCTTTTTTCTTCTTCTTTTTTTACTTACATATAGCTAGAGTGAATCAAACAAAGCAACATAAACCATGGCGAGCATCACGATACGCAACCTTACTATCCACCCGCTCGAGCTCCTATCGATCGAGCGCTTTGAGGCGCAGCGAGTCGCGACGGGTAACCTCGTGACAAACATCATCGGCACCATCAGCAGCTGCTTCAACGCCACGCGGCACTCGAGGCACGAGCTGCGCGCCAAGGGCAGCGCCCACTCCAAGGAGGATGTCGGCGTTAAGATCGAGCCGTTCAAAACCCGGCAGACGGACCTGCGCACGGCCGACCCGGGGGGCAAGGAGGTGGTCAGGTTGGTGTTCGGGGCCGAGGGCCACAGGTACGAGGTCGACGTGCCCAGCCCGTCCAGGAAGAGCGCCGTCATGAGGAAGCTGGACGGGGGGCCGCACGAGCTGACGGCCGTCTACGTGCCCGCGGGGGCCCTCGTCGCCGTCTTCTCCTCGTCGAGGCTCGAGGCGTGGATGAAGGAGCTGCACGACGGCTGGCCCCTGCCGGTGCTGTCCATCCCCGGCACGCACAACTCGCCGACCTACCACACGGCCCTCCCCTCGGTGCGCTGCCAGGCCGTCGGCGTCCGGGAACAGCTCGACAACGGCGTGCGCTTCCTCGACGTCCGCGTCAACGCCGGCCCCAGCGACCCGACCCTCACCCTCGTCCACGCCGCCTTCCCCGTCAGCCTGACGGGCAGCAAGTACTTTGCCGACCTGTGCGACGACATCTACGCCTTCCTCGATCGGAACCCGAGCGAGACGGTCATCATGAGCGTCAAGCGCGAGGGCATCGGCAGAGGCACGGACCAGCAGATGAGCAGGCACCTCAAGCACAACTACGTCGACAGGAGGCGCGATCGTTGGTGGACCGAGCCCAGGATCCCGCACCTGGGCGCCGCCCGCGGCCGCATCGTCATCGTCCGCCGGTTCGCCCTCGACGACGAGCTGCGCAAGTGCTGGGACGGCCGGGGCTACGCCATCGACGCCGAGCACTGGCCCGACAACTGCGAGGACGGCCGCGTCCGCGGCGACCACATCCGCGTCCAGGACTTTTACGAGATAGGCGAGAGCCGGAACATCGACAAGAAGATTGAGTTCACGAGGGGACAGCTCGAGCGCGCCGCCGAGCAGACCTATGCCCTCGGCGGCGAGTACGCCAACCTGCCGCCCTTCTTCATCAACTTCTTGAGCGCCAGCAACTTCTTCAGCCCGTCTTGCTGGCCCGAGCGCATCGCCGCAAAAGTGAACCCGGCCGTCATCGAGTACCTGTGCATTAGGCACGGGGAGGAGGGCAAGGGGCCCAAGAAGCTCAAGATTGGCACCGCCGGCACGGGCATAGTCGTAACCGACTGGGTGGGTGCCAACGGGGACTGGGATTTAGTTCGCTGCGTTGTCGGCATGAATGCGCGATTGCAACTCAAGGTTTAATACGCAGTACGGAGTAGATGTATATAGATAGCAAAGCATAACATAGATTAGATGGATATGTTGATCACTGGATACATAGCGGACAGTTTACAAGAAAATGGACAATTTCTTCATTCTCCCCATACAACTGGAGCCGGTACTAACACTAATTCTCACTACCGATACTGATTCGCATGACCATCTCATACGGTCGCAATAAGCCTAAAAGTCATTGTTAGCCGCATAGTCAGAGAACAGCTGGCCAATGATCAGAATTGGAAAAAGAAGAGGAATGTCAGTTCTCCAAGGTGAAAGGTTGCTCATCACGATGAACTCAGATAGAGCTAATATTATAGGAAGTCATCATGCAAAGTGGGGAAGAAGAAGAGAGAAATGGTAAGACAAACCTGTTAATATCAACAAGAACCCATACTATGGATTACATAGGTATCTGGAAATCTGCGTTAGCCTCGGGGTTCGGCTTTGGAGTTTCAGTCGCAAGCATAAAGCGCTTCAGTCCTTCTACGCAATTGTTAGTAACTGTTCCTTGTACCAGGAAGGTGCTTGACTTACCGAAAGGATATCAGAAGATGTTAAGTTTGTTCATTCCCCCCAGCACAAGGCCGGGAATCAAACAGTGTGAATACGTTGACAACTCATCACCACGAAGCAAGAGCATAAAACAAGAATCTTATTACCTAGACGAGAACCTGTTAGTCGACATGTCTCCCAGCTATGTGCTACCACAACCAAGTCCAGCAAGGAGCCACAGTCAGGTGACGAATTATCATCAATAGCTCCCGCAGCCGGCCACCGCAAGGTTTGTACGCCTTGTTTTCAAGGATGACCGCCCTTGAGGCTCGATTATGTCCGCCCGTTCGTTCAAAATTTCATCATAGAGTGGGAGTGCTCGGTGACAGAGGTGGGTGTGTACCTGATGGCGTCAAGTTAGCAAGAAAGCTATTGTGACCATTGCAATAACAAATATGTATAAGAAAAACCCAGATCAGACAAGGCTGAAACTAATAACAACAGTATCCACATCGTATATTAAGTATGAGGAATCCCTAAGGTGTCGTTCATGTTCATCATAAAGGGAAGGAGTCGCAAAGAAAAGCTCCAAAGGAGCATGGTAGGTACTAACCTTTTTGAAAATTTCCACAGGTACGGGATCGGGCCAGTAGATTCAAACACCTATTACCCCTTCGATAGTTAGCCAAGGCCTCGACATATCGACCAAACAAGCAGCGGTGGTTCCAAGTTGCTCAGGGTAATTCTAGAGATAGAAAGGTCCCCATGGTTTTGTAAGAATTGGATTGTTCGTGGAAAGATGTCATCTCCGCAATTGAGTTGTAAGAAAAGCACGCGAAAGTTCACATACCTTGAGTGAAGCAATGACTATACTTGACTGGAGCGCGCGCACGCACTTGCGACGCGGCCCAGCTCGTCAAAAGCTTTTCTTCGTGTGGGTTGAGAATTGAGAAATGTGGAAGAAGAGAAAATCGAAAATTTCCTGGCGTTTTGTTTTTAAGAAGTGGGCGAATCATAACGCTAACCCTATCAGGAAACGCTGATTGGCGACAAAATCCACCCCGCATGTGTGTGGCTGTGTGGCTGTGTGGCCCCATTGCGCTGTCACTGGATGTGGCGAATCTGATCACCGCTGGGTGGTCTTATAAGTGCCTTGATTCCGCCCTGACCGACACCGACTCTAGTACTCTATCAACACCACGTCTTTTTTCCCGAATACAGGGACCTATTCATACATCTTTCATCATGGCGTCCGTGGGGGCGATATGGGGTCCAGCGACCCTACGTCTCCTCCGCGTTGCCGTGAGTCGAACCGCTCAGGCGGTTCGGGCCAAAGTAGCCAATGCTACTCGGCCTCTCCAAGGCGAACTACAACATGTTCCTCTCAAGTCCGGCCAGGCTGGGCGTCAACCGATTCACCCTGCTGCGCTCATCAAACAACGGAAGCGAGGCGCACGATGGTTCTCGGGTGCTGCCAAGAACGTCAACAATGTCGTGCGTCGATACATGAGCTCCGAGTCATCGGCGGCTCGCCCCTTCCACCTCGATCGATCGAAGCTCCCATCCTCCAACACCTCCCGCCATGTCGCTCAGTTCTCCGGTCGAGCTCCATTCGCAAGCACCCTTCGACCTAACCTGACTGGAGGCGCCATGCCCCGGACCGCAGGCGGATACAGCATGGGAGGCGGTGCTCGCTACTTCTCTCACGGCCCTGCCGCTCCGGCGCAGGTTGTGCAGAACGTTTCCCAAGCCATGCGGGCGTTTATGATTTCCGGTCAGAAGCTTCACTACGATGGCCTCGATGCCCACGGAAAGCGTCAGTGGCGTGCCGTCTCGGGTGTCGAGGACGATGCCATGTCCAAACTCTCAAGCATCCCCAGCTTCACCCCCGGTTCCTTTGTCGACTTCAAGCTCAGCCCTACTGTCACTGCTATGAGCCCTCTGGCCGCCGCCATTACCATGGCATCCCAGGCCTCTGGCTTCAAGGCGGAGGCTGCCTATGCTGGCCCCAACCTCAACACCGAAGGTTTCCTTGATGTCCTCTCCGCCGATTTCGGTCGAGCCTTGAAGGACCTGACTGCCATTTTTGCGGATCTGCGGCGCCTGGCCATCCTGGGTGACCTCCCAGTGTCTATGGAAGGAAACAATATCATTCGTGTCCGCTTCCCAGGAGTCGATGCAGAAACAGCGAATCGCTTGTGCGATGACATCGGTATTCGGCGAGGAGTTGTGGGTCAAGATGCCGATCTCGAAGTTGATGCGGGTGCCTCTGTGGCTCTTCGATTTCCTTTCGCGCCTGAGTCTGATCAAACCATGACATCCCCTGGCGGCTCAGCCCGATCTCAGGCCAGCTACGACGTAAAAACAATGTCATGCTTCTCCGACGATTCATTCGTAAAGGAGGCGTTTGAGGACAAGGCAAGTGAGAACCAGTGGCTTTCCGAAGGTTATGAATGCATGTCCCCGAGCTCTGGTGAGCGGTGCTCGTCGGATTTTGAGGGTCTTGAAGGCATCTATCGATTTATTGAAGAATGCGATAGGGTGCAAGACCGATTCCGTTAAAATCGAAAAGAAAAAAAAACGAGCGAGCGATTTCAGATTGACCAACGATGCCACGAGATATGGATGCGAAGGATCTTCACTCATTAGACACAAGCCATCTTGGGCTGTTTTCGTCACATTTTATCATGACATTCCCTGTGTACTTCCTATGTACTTCCTTGAGTTATTTAAAGAAAAATACAATACATTGAGAAATACAATCTACTCACATTGACTCTTGTAGCATCCTGTGTCGCAACTCTTGTTATTATAGAAGCTGTGAATTGATAATTCTTCAGTGCAGGGTAAAATCATTATTTTCGTTGAGCATTGCTCTCATGGAATGTCTCGGGGCGGTTTTCGGAAAGCAGGTTTGTTTTTGTTGACAGGTATTGTAAAAAGATGGCCAGGGAGAACATGTCGGCGCAGAGTTTTTCGCACGCGACAGGGGAGGTCGATTGAGGTCGGGACATGATCGGGGCAGTTGAAGGCTTTGCGATGCCGACTCAATTGCTAATATATCCAATAGGAGACGGTCACACGGTACACCTAGGAGTACTACACACCGAGTAAAAGCGTGCCCATAGATGCGTACTCTGTAGAGCAGCGAAGGCTGCCTTCTGATTTGTTACTAATGGCCGGCCACGTGACCATTCCTACACAACATCTCGCCATTACCACGCTTGCGATGGTGATGTTCTTCCCCTCTCCATTTTTTGAGTGTATGCAATCTTGAAAAGCAAAGGCGATATACAGTGAGAGATCAGTGACTTTTTCATCTCCGCTTGCCAAATGGCAAAAACGCCGCACAACGCCTCGCGTATATTTAGACCACGCGTCAATCTCTGTCACATCTTCCAATTTACGCGACCAGCTGAACCGAGACCGCGCCGACTAATACTTGGACTCGAACTGCGTTAGGTTAGGGCCGGCTTTGGCGCTGGGCGGGTTCATTTTCGCCGCAGATGCTATTAGGCTCCTAATTAGCCTGTCCTGGCACTTTCGGCATCCCTGCAGCTGCGGCAGAGAGCAGCCTCCAATGAAGCTGCCCACATCAACTCGCTGACGGCTTTCCTCTGGAAAATGGCGGATACCATAGACTAGGCTGATGCGCTTCGCAGGTATTTCACGATGGGTTACGTATATACGTATGAGTGGTGCACGAACCTAAGAGGTCAGTCAACGAGGTAATAGCGCTTGGGCTGGAGCATGGCAAGAATCCTTAATGACCATTGATTTCTTTGAATGTTTTTTTTTTTCATTTCATACATAACCATTTTACATTACGTCTTTATCCCTCGACAAATTTGGAACCCTGACACTACTGATCGAAGATTGAGTTGGGCCTCTTCTTCATCATAACCTTTGCCCAGGGGTTCAAGACATTGATCTCGTTAAGGAAGAAGTTCTTGGACGACTTGCCCTCTGGCCAACAAAAGTCGTACTCGAGCAAGAGGCGGGCGAGCGCAAACTTCATCTGGTGAACAGCATAGTGACGACCGGGGCATGCCTGGCCACCGTGGCCGAAAGAAAGCATTGTTGAATTGGTCTGGCCTGCGAGGAACTTGTTGATGTTCTCTCCTCCGTTGGCATAGCGTGCTCGGTAGCTCCTGAGAGGATCAAAGGTCTGGGGGTCGGGGATAACTTCAGGGTCGTGGACGTGGTGGTACGAGGGCATGCCGACTACACTTCCCTTTGGAATCTTGGTTCCGTCCTTGAGCTCGACGTCAACCATGGCATATCTCATGAGTCCAACTGTCGATCTCGCGTTAATGACTGCCTTGAAAAGGGGAGAAGGTTTGAGGGGGGGGAGGGGGGATATGAGAGACTTACTTCCGATAATAGGGTCAAATCTAGACGCTTCGACGATGCAGCTATCCATCTTTTCCAGCTTGGAAGCCCATTGTCTAGGGGTCAAGCTGCTCTTGGAAGCCCAGCCGTGCTCTTTCACAACCTGTTCAACCTCTTCCCTGAGCATTTCAATGTACTGCGGGTTACGGCAGAGCTGGAAGATGGTCGAGGTGAAAGTGAGAGATGTCGTGTGAACACTGGCCAACGTCAAGAAGCACTGAAGCGCTGCCATGGACTCGGGCTTTCTCTCATCCTCGTTGCCCTTGTCCATCATCCAGTTGAGGAGGGTCTCCTCCGGCTCTTCTCCGTTGTCTCTGGCATCCTGCCGCGCCTGCATGAGGTTTTTGACGAGCTTGGTAGCCACCTGATAGTGGCGCCTTAGTCGCCAGCGGAAAGGGATGAGCCATGTGACGATGGGGTACGACCATTCTGGGAAAAGGCGGATGATGTAAGAGCTTGCGCCCAGATCCTCGGAGTAGGCGACTGAGGTGTGAAGCCACTCGGCGTCGCGGCAAAACGGCAGGCCTACGAACACTCTGGCAGATACACTAGCGACCGTGCTGAGGATGCAATGGCCAATATCAGCCTCGACCCATTCTAATTGTCATGTCAGTTAGTCGATGGCTCTAGCACTTGCCCAGAATCCCTCCCCCCCTTACAAAATCATCACTAACCTTGGGACTGAGGGAAGATCTTCTTCCACGAATGTTCGGATTCGTCGAGGGCATTTCCCATAAACATGTCAAAGTTTGGCATGAGCTTGTCGAGAAGAGCACGGTTGACGAGTTCCGAATTCAGGAGCAGCGAGAGTCCAGTCCACTGGGGAACGATGACCTTGAGCAGGGCGCGGGTCCTGTTGAGCCTGTGCCTGGGGAACGACCGAATCTGCTCCAGGTACTTCATGGGAAGGATGGTGACGTTGGTGTCATATCTCGTGATGACAAACGGATCGTTCTTGAACTATTGCCCGCTGGTTAGTAAATCGAACGTGGCGCCACGAATAGCCAAAAAAGGGGAAACTCGGGCTTTACTTTTTCGTATCCAGACTTGACAATGTTGGCAGCGTCGTAGAAGAACCTGAATTGCAAGCTGATTGTCGGCTCCCACCAACCCTTGGACCCAACTACCTTTGCGCCGGGCACCTTTGGCGGCGGTTTGGCAGTGAATAGAGATGTCACCCATAAGAGTCCCGCGGCGTACATGGCCAGGCGCGGGTAGCTCGCGGTGCCGACATGGTCAGTCAGCCGATCTCGTATTGAGATCTCCAACGTCTGGTTCATTGCATCCATGGTTGCGTTGAAGGTTGAAGCATGAGGAGAGGGGGGCGGGACGGCAAGAGTGTTTACAGCAATCATCAGTTTTATACATCACCCCCAAGCCAAAGGCAGTGCAGTACGGAGTACAGTACAATGCAGTACTATGAACCACCGCGTGACTTTTATTGATCGTCTCATTCGGCAAACGACTCTGGGAAAGGCATGCAGCGTAAGCGCCAGGTAATCCTCGCTGCGTTTCTGTGGGCATCGCGTCGAGAATCGGCATCCAGACGCCTGAGTTCCGAAACAGAGGAGGAGCAAACCCCACGTATCGGAGTAACGTTTGGGAGAAAAACCTCTCGGGGATCGCATTTGATGTGCGGCGGCTGCAACATGAATGGGGCTCCGACGCCGAGGCCCCATATGTATGCAGCGCGGAGTGACGGGTTTGGTTAGGCCTGACGGCTCTTACATGCAAGCAAAACTACTACCCTATGCCTAGTAAATAAACAGTAGTACGTACATATTTATGTAAGTAACGGCCACAGACACTTCAGAAATGGCGCTCGTTTGCTTTGAACCTTGTGAATGCTTTCCTTATACCTACAACGAGTATGACAAAAGATATGGCCCTTTTTTTTTCAAGCTCATATCCGACTAGCCTGTTCCCAGTGCAAGTTCCTCCTATTACAATCAATTCTCGGAGTATATGTAGCGGGGATCGATGCTGATAAGCCATCATTGATCCACCCTTCCCGTAAAACCCCCGCTCCCGCCTACTTGTACGGAGTACTCGGTACTAGTTGTGCTATTAGCATGGCGGCATTCCAATTTCACATGATGCTCATGTCAAGGCTATACTATGAAACATCACAAAATGGTCACTCTTCAGTGCGTAGCAAGGTGCATAGGCGACAACACGTCACAAAAAGTTGTTCAATCACGGGGAAAAAGAAAAAGGTGTGAAAGACCTGGGGTCTCCACAATGGAAGGCCTAGGAGGGCCCCAATCGACAGCCCAGCAAGGTTCAAGACATATTACATACATAATGATCAAAACTAGGACCTAAGTAGACTAGAGAAGCAAGTAGAGAGATGCATGCAGGCACAAAAAGACGAAAGCAGGAAAGGGTAATGTGATGGTTCTCGGACACCTAAGATGGTGATGCCGAGGATGTCGGGCAGCCTTTGCGTGGTGACTGGGGGCAAAACGATGGGTTATTTAAAAGAGACTCGCCGGACGAAAAAGCCTTGATAAGAATCTCGTGTCCGAAGAATTCGCCACGCGAGGGGGTTAATAGGGGACCTTTTACTTGTACAAGGACGTGGGATTACATGTCGTAAGATATTGAGACATTGATGGTTGAACGGGTTGGATGAAACTCTCGGGTAACTGCCGCACTGTAGTAAGATGAGAGAAGCTCGGATTTCCAACTCGCACAGCCGAATCCCCGTTTGGGAAAAAAAAAAAATTAAAAAAAAAATGAAAGTAAGAATTGAATGGGGAGCGACACTAAAATAGTCAAGCGTGTTTTTTTCCCGGCACCCTGGGGACAACCTACTCTATGTAGGGAGGTGCTGCTGCGAAGATATTTTCCTCCGCAGAAGTAGGTATTGCTTATCAGGTGGCGTCAGGCTGAAGATGTAAAAGTTGCCCATGCCATCGGCATAATACGCGTCAAAAATGAAATACTTCCGACAAAGACGTGATTGTGTATTTATACGTACTCCGTACGTAAGCTTCCATTGCGACGTGAAGACAATTGCATCCCAAAGTTACCCTTTCCCGTCTTGGGAATCCATTCGAGACGGATTATCTAATTAACTTTTTTTTCGCTACTACGAGAACCCGTGATTTTCCCTCAAGTCACGGACTTGAGCCTCTAGAGTACTAAAACGATGTTGTAATTGGTTGATTAGTATAGATGCTTGGTACAGCCTGTGTTGCATCTTCCGCAAGAGTAGCCGGCCCGCTAGATTGGGCCTAGTCGTCCGGGGAAGAAGCTTCTTGAAGCGACGAATTCGAAACGAATGCTTTGGTCTTGTAAATAGAGGCTGCTGAGTGGCTGTGGTATCTGGTGTATGTATTGATATTGCCTGATCCGGCATCTCCTGAACCTGGGATGCCTTTGGTGTTGTGGACAGAGGCTTCTGGGTGGCTGTAACATCTGGTGTATGTATTGATATTGCCTGACCCGGCATGTCCTGAACCTGGGATGCTTCTGGAAGCTGGCGGAAGACGAAGCGGCTGCCCAAGGGCTTCGACCGATTTTCCGGCCATAGGCCGGACCCTGCCCAGCCAGATTGGATATTAGACGGGACAAGCGCCTTTGTCCGAGCCTCGAAATAAGCTGTAACAAATAGCTCCTTCATTAGTGCAGCCGAATTCGATGTAATGTCCTTTTCTGATATCCCGGCCCTGTAAGCTGCCTTCAATGGTCCAAAAACGGCAATCTCAAGCGGCTGCAACACAGGAGACGAATTCTCAGGTAAGAATAAGAGGCTGATGTTATTCTGGAAGCACAGGCACATGAATTCGTCCGTTAAATAGCTTCTATGGTCATCCGGAATGAGTAATCGTGGCTGCCCGGCCCGGGCAGGAACCGTCAACGGGATGAATACGTATTCTAGCCACTGTAAGGCTATCTCGTCGGAAGTCCACTCTTTTTCCGGTGCCTCGAGATACCGTTGGCTGATTGGTCCCAAGTCTTGTGACAGCCACTGGCGTTGCAGGCTCTTGCCCTTGAAAATTACCCAAGGCGGAAGGGCCACACCAGATGCACTTGTACACTCGATAACGGAGGTCCAGGTCCGGCAGCCGGACTGCGTTTTCAGACTATTAATCCGATGATCTGAGGGGCCAATAACCCAACGGCTGCCTGTATGACCCTCTTGGAAGCATATCTCATCCATATTCCAGCGGTTGGCCGGATCTATTCGCCTGATCTTGGGATCTTGAAGAAGGTCGAAAAAGGCATG
Source organism: Trichothecium sympodiale (assembly GCA_003012115.1). Taxonomy (NCBI): domain Eukaryota; kingdom Fungi; phylum Ascomycota; class Sordariomycetes; order Hypocreales; genus Trichothecium; species Trichothecium sympodiale. The sequence continues at coordinate 175,007 of PXOB01000146.1, forward strand.
TATAACCGGCGCCGTTGCGCCCTTCTTCCTCTCTCGGTTGATAGCCTTTGTCCGGAGGCCCTTGATTCGCGGGTTTCGCGAAATAAAGCTCTTTATCCAATCTTTTCCAAGCGGCTGAAGGTCGCCGTTGTTGGTTAGGATCCTTGCCACGATACTTCGGATGAGTACATGGCTACAGCTGTTGCCCAGCTTATTTTGCATAATGAGTCAATCGGCGAGCTGCTTTTCCTGGACTTCAGATAACCTTTGCCTAGCTTGAGAAGCTTTCAGACGAGTTCCAACGCCTTGGATCCGGCTGATTAGAGTTGACTTCGGAATACGACCTTGTGAGGCTTGCATCCGAGCTTTTTGATAGGATAGGCCTGAATGAACAAGCCGGACAGCCTCTTCTACCTCTGATTCTGTGTATCGGGGCATAATGGTTGGATAGATCTTCTGAAAACGCATTCAAGTAGCTCATTGTGTTGAGAAATCGCGTGTTTGGAATGCTCTAATAATTCGGGGTCGCGATTTGACGGTCAGCTATGGGGCGGTCAGCTGACCCCCCTACTTGGGGTCAAAAAACACCGACCCTCTTCGTATATTAATTGCAGTAGGATGGGGTCAGTGTTTTTTTACCCCCCGTAGCCCCCCTTAATTTGAGGCTTGTTGGTAATTGAGGTGCGCCACCCGCTGAGGGGGTCAAAATAACTTGCTAAACCTTCTCTCGTAAAATACCAGAGCTGGTGATTGCTTTATTTTACTACTGCCTAATCTCAGGCTAAGCCCTTTTCAGGCATTCATTCGAGCTCCACCAAATACCCAAAGCCAAGCCTCAATTAATATGCACTTTGGTTTCTCCATCTGCACCTCGAATCAGCACCACGGCTCATGGGCGTCCCCATGCTGCGCCTGCTATTACGCCGTCGTTTTAACCTTACTTGGAGAGAAGGCTCTGACAAGGCTGCCCCGTTGATGGGCTGTCCCAGTCCCTGATCGGCAAATATCTATACCGTTTTGGAAATCGATTCGAAGTGTCGAAAAGGCAATGCCATGCGTCCGTGACGAGCGCCATGCATTCAGTTTCACCCAAGGATGTTGTATTCATAGTAACTGGAATAATGATATATCTACTCTTCATCCCCCTGGCCCCTTGGGCCAAGGCTATCAGACGACACACAAGATTCACTTCTATTTTTCCACCGTCTTTTGATCACAACAGCATCGCATCGGATACTTGACGAGAAATACCACAGATACGCCACAGGCACCAGAATGATTTCCGCCTATCGTAAGAAGCGACTCGAGTCTCAGCAAAATAATAACCAACAGCCTGGGCAACTTTCAGCTCGCCTCTCCGACTTCAAACCATGCGCTCACCGATCGGAGCCAGCACCAGGGACCTGTCTTGAGTGCAAGGCTCAACAAAGCTGGGCCACAAAGTACAGATGGAAGATCATCCTTGGCCTCACTTTCCCTTATGCCTTGCAGGCCCTTGACTCTACCATGTATGAGTACCCTGAACAAAGCTGAATCGTATGCTTTTTGCTAATACACCTGCCTAGCATTGCAAGCGCCGTACCGTGGATAGCGAGCGACTTCGGTGAGGTCTCCCAGCTCAACTGGATCATCGCGTCATTCAACCTTACATCGGCCGCCTTCATCCCTTTCTGGGCACAGATGGCCGACATTTTTGGACGAAACGTAACACTGAATGCTACCATTATTCTGATGCTCATCGGCAGTGCGCTTTGCACCGGGTCCCCCACAAACGCCTTTCCTGTTCTTCTCCTCGGTCGTGGATTCCAAGGCCTCGCCGCCGCCGGCATCAACGTCGTTATCAGAACCATCCTCGCCGACAGGGTATCGTTGGCTGAAAATGCCAGAAATTGGGCCATCTTTTCTCTCACAGGAGGCATCTCCTATGGCTTAGGCCCTGTGATTGGAGGCTATTTGACCAGTGCGGACTGGAGATGGTGCTTCGGCATCAACCTGCCCATCGGAGTCGTTGCCCTCGCCATTGTGTTCTTCGTGCTCCGCAAAGAGCTGCTTGGCCCTCAGCCGATCCCCGAGCTCAACGAGAGCTCCGAGTCCGGCAGGCGGGAGAGGCTTGGTGCACGCCTCAAGACGATCGATGTCGGAGGCCAAGTTCTTTTCCTCTTCGGTTTCGGCTTCATCGTGCTTGGTCTCACGTGGGGTGGCGTTACGTACCCATGGGATTCTGCCGCGGTACTCGCCCCGTTGGTCGCGGGTGCTGTGCTACTTGTACTGTTCTCTTTCTGGCAACACTCCATGGCGCCTGGCAACATGCTTAGTGAGAAGTGGCCATGGCAACGAGCCATGATTCCTTGGAAGATCCTCACCCACAAGGACATATGCCTGCTGTTCTTCACGGAAACCACCTCTGGCATGGCACTGTATGCCATTCTTTACTTTACCAACATCTACTTCATCTCTGTCAAGGGCTACTCTGCAGACAAGGCGGGCGTGCAGCTCCTCTACTTCACCCCAGGGCTCGCGGCCGGTGTTTTGACCTCTTCCATGCTCTGCAACCGTTGGCCTCGCATGACTTGGCCGCCCATCTTTTTGGGAACCCTGGTAGAATCTGTCGGGCTGGGCATGATGGCTTATGCTATGTGGACCAAGGAAACAGGCACAGTCTATGGCATGATGGCCTTGGCTGGCGTTGGTGTTGGTCTCAGGTTCATGGCCGCTCCCCTCCATGGAGTTGGTCTTTTTAGGAATAATCGAGCTGCTGTCATTGGCCTCCTGGCTGTGTGCGTTCCCCTCGGCGGCTCCCTTGGTCTGACCATCATGTCCTCGGTCTTCAACAACACCTCGGGCCTGGACTCCGAGTCCACCGATTTCTCACAAATTCACAAACAGCCGGAAGGCATTCGGGATGCAGCAATAGAGAACGCAAAAATGGGCTGTGTATGGGCTTTTGTCTCAATCACGCCTCTGCTCGTTTTATCCTTCATCTTCTCTCTATTCCTCGGTAACATTAAGCTTGGTCAGGGGTCTACCGACGACGACGACGACGGTAGCAACAACATTGTCTTCGAGGGTATATATCTTCTTGGGCTTCTCAGGGGCAAGAGTGCTTTAGATGAGGAAAGCGGCATGCGGCTAAAAAGTGCAGACTCGGAGCCAGCAACATGGCAGGAGTCTAGCAGTATCCCGATGACAGAAAGCTCTCGGAGGGATTAAGCGTGTCAGATGTCGATATGGAGACTAGACAATGATATCATGCACGTCTGTATTAAATATTCTACATTGAATTCAGCGAGTACTTGAGCTATTTATTCTTTCGTCTTCCACCGTAGGTGCTTGCTCTAAGGTAGCAACTGATATCAGTTTGCGATACGGGATATATATACCCCAAGGATCTAGCCATCAACGAGGATGCTCAGATCTTTGACCCTTTCAAGCCTCAATCGAATGACTCGCATCTGGGGTCTTTTGGTGACATTCCAGAAGCCTTAAAACCAATCACTTTTGGCTGCACATGTCTGCACCGGTTTCGGCTGATATGTTTGGTCCATGACCGACCTGCTAGGCCAGGGCGGGGCGAGCCACGTGCCTGAATTTTACCCCGCCACCCCGCCGAAGGTCACAAGTTTTACACCGGTCGCGGAGGGCTCCCCCGATTTCTTTTTCCTGCAACCGTGACTCAACCTATTCATTATATCAATTCCCATCGCGTGGTTTCGGAAAGTCGGCTCACTCACTCGCTCCCTTTTTTCCCAACAATCGATTGATCAAGGATCATAGAGTCGAATAAATCAACCATGTCTACCGTGATTCACCTCAGGGCTGAGACCAAGCCATTAGAGCGTCGCTCGCCCCGTAAGTTTGTTTCTTGATGACTCTTATTTTTGCAGCGATGCTACGCCTTCTTCCATATTCTTCGTTGCTAACAGTCGGTTAATCAGTGTCGCCCGAATCGGCAAAGGCTCTGGTCCAAGCTGGCTACACCATTCGCGTCGAGCGCTCCGTCGATCGGATCTACAAGGATGAGGAGTTCGAAGTTGCTGGTGCCGAACTGGTTCCTACGGGATCGTGGCAGAAGGCCCCCAAGGACCACATCATCCTGGGCCTGAAGGAGCTCGACTACGAGGGAGAGCCTCTCCATCACGAGTTCATTCACTTTCAGCACTGCTTCAAGAAGCAGGATCACTGGCAGTCTGCTCTCTCGCGCTTCTCCTCGGGCGGCGCAACGCTCTACGATCTTGAGTTCCTCGTCGACGAGAATGGGCGGCGGGTGGCCGCATTTGGCACGTACGCGGGATATGCCGGCACTGCTATTGCTCTGCTGTCATGGGCTCATCAGATTCTGCACCCCGGCGAGCCTCAGGGCGCTGTGCCTGTTTTCGATACCGCCCCTGAGCTCGTTGAACACGTCAAGGCCACCCTCAAGCCTGCGGTCGAGGCTAATGGCGGCGCTCCCCCCCGAATCATCGTGCTCGGTGCGCTGGGGCGATGTGGACAGGGAGCTGTCAAGTTCACCGAGGAAGCTGGGATCCCCGAGTCCAGCGTCCTCAAGTGGGACCTTAATGAAACCAAGAAGGGCGGCCCGTTCAAGGAGATTGTCGAGTCTGACATCTTCGTGTCGTGTGTGTACCTGGGACCGAACAAGATTCCCCCTTTCGTCACCTTCGAATCTCTCAACACGCCGGACAGGAAGCTGCGCGTCATTTCCGACATTGCTTGCGATCCCAACAGCGAGAACAATCCGATCCCGATATACAAGAACTATAGCTCCTTCACAGACCCGACGGTGCCGACCTCACCGCAGAAGGTGGAGAGCCCTGAGCTGCGCATCATCTCCATTGACCACCTGCCAACGCTGGTCGCCCGCGAGTCAAGCGACGAATTCTCCTCGCTACTGCTGCCCTCCCTGCTCAATCTTGAGCATAGGGATACCGACGGAGTCTGGACCAGGGCAAGGGAAACCTTCAAGGCTAGGGCGAGCGAGCTGCCATGAAAGGTTGCAAAATCATGAAGTGATGAAATAGACATGGCAAAATTAGAGAACTTTCCGGCTGATTTTTACCTCATCGAATTTCCCGTGCAAAAGAACCCTCCCCTGAAAGTTTGTTTGTTTGGCTGACATGTTATCCTAGATGAGTCTATGCTCACCATTATTCCATAGGCTCGTCATTTGTCCCCTTCTTTGACCTCTTCTCCATTTCCAATAACCTTACAGCCTTTGTAGCTGCCCTTGTCATTGCTTCTTCCTTGTAGATACCATCATCGATGCGGCATATAAGCTCACCCCCCAACTGGATAGAGCACGAATACAACGCTGTCCCATTGTCCCCTATCCTGCTTTCAATCTCGTAGTGTATTTTTCTATCGTGCGCATACAAGCCAAGAAGCTCTTTAGGGTGCATGCAGTTGACCTTGTCGCGCAGTAGGCGTTCGAGATAGCGTATTATGCCCAACCGGGCGACGAAGTCCTGGCAAGCTTGGAGCGAGCCCGAGTCTATGAAGATTGCGCCAATCAGAGCTTCTACAAAATCCGAGAACATCTTCCTGGCTCTGAAGCGAGCTAGTAAAGCCCAAGGGTAGGTGTCGCCATTGTTCAAAGTGGCCAAGATGTCGTCACGGAGCTCACTGTGTCTTTTAGCAGTAGCCTCTTGCTCAGCTGCCACCTCAGATGCCGCGTGCCGAAGAAACTGCCATAGAGGGGTGTGAGTAGGCTCAACCTTGACTGTGTTGTCATCCACGACCACTGTCTGGTTATCAGTCACTCCAGCCTCAAAAGAAACAAAGGCCAGGAAATCGCCGTTGACCATGGCCGTCTTCAACGTGTGCATTTGATCGTTGGTCAGTGGGGGCTCTTCCGCGTATAGTTTCAACACAATAATGTTGTCTAGGAGAGCATCGCCGATGAATTCAAGACGATCCATGGTTCTCTGCCCAGCGTCAGTGGTGTCAGAGGGATGCGTCATCGCTTCCAACAGGATCTCTTTTTTCTTGAAAGAATAGCCCATCAAGTCTTCCAAGGGGAGCAAGACCTCTTCTTTCATTGCCGAACTTCGGTCGAGGCTGTAGATTGTGTCTCTCCCCGATAGGACCTTTGACCAGTCTTCCTCGGGGAGGAAGATCGATAAGCACTTCAGCGCTTTGTCAAGTCCACCATCTTGGAACGCCGCACCGATCAGGGACTCTACGACGTCCGCAAGAGTCTTGGTCGAAAGCATTCGGTGCTGCGCCTCATTGACGCCACTCATCTGGGTGACCTCGTCCAGGTACAGTGGCCTCCACTTGCTACCAGTGAATTTACGCAACAGGATATATTTTGATAATCCCTTCTCCATAGCCGCCTTAGAAAGCCTGCCATTAGACACGTGCCTATCCCTCCACAACGATAGATAACCCTCCGGCCAATGAGGATCTATATATAGCCCGTCAGTTCATACTACGGCAGGGGAGTAGGTCAACTCACGTTCTACGGCTCCAAGAATAGCTGCGCAATACTTGAGGATAGAATCTCCTAAAAACTCGAGGCGTTCGTAGTTGACGGGCTCTTGTGCACTGGTGGAACTGATAGCTTCCCTCAAGAGCTCAAGGTTCTTGAAATTTAGAGAGCTCAGAAGTGAATCGTTGAGGTGCTTTACCGTCAGTGTTATCTCGATTTCATGGATAAGCGTTGGGATCAGCGTGCCAAATTTTGCATATTGAATAGGAATCAAGTCCATTTTAGCCAATGTCAGTGGAAGAACCGAAGGATAGCGTTTGCTAGTGGGTGTGGGCTGGGGAGCCTCATCGACTGGGTGCAAGAAATCGCATCGTTTTGTCAAATTCTCTAACACGAGATACGGCTCATTGTCTGGGAGCATGTCGTAGTCTTCTGGCAGGCCCCGAACCAATGCAGCATCTGGCTTTGTAGGAAGCACCTCCCGGAGCATTGAAGGCCTGTTCATTGTGTCGCGAACGAATGCCTCTCTAGCCTGAAGTCTATCGTCTTCAATAATACATGAGCGAGCGCCTATCTGATCTACACTCAGCTCCAGGCCCCGGGCCGTGATTCGAATGACATGGTCTTTATCTTCCACTGGCCATCTGTGCCCAAATGAAGAACTCAGAAGGGTTGACGTATGATCTGGCGTGGCTGCTGACTCTGCTTGGGATATATGCCTCCAAGAACCCCACATCCCTGTCCAAATTGTGGTAGAGTCGATATAAAACTTGATTGGTCGAAGCTCATGCAGCTCAACTGGCAGCATTATGTCATATGTCCCAATTTCTTTTCCAAGATTGTCAAGAAGTTTGAAGCTGGTGGTCCACCTTGTCTTGCTGGTCTTCCACAATGTGGCTACTTCTGGCCAAGGTGTGTAGAGTGCTTCGATTTTCGCGATGGGGGCCCGACCTTGAACAGTTCTGTCCATGTCATGGATCGTAAATGGTAACAGATTTTCGTTGAGAAGGCCAGCCTCGTAAAGCTTTGTATATGCTTGCAAGGCAGCATCTTTCGTGGCATCCGACTCACTTTTCCATTGATTCTGACCCCTCACTTGTCTAACATTGCTCGGAAGGCATGCTGGAAGGCAGACAGTTGCAGAAAGAGTTGTTGCTGAGCCGTCATCATAAGTGTGGATGATATAGTCTGGACGGGCATCAACGAAGTCGCCCTTGGCTAGTATTCTGCAGAAATGCTCCAAATGAGATTTCGCGTCGATGAAATCGATTCTCGCTGAAGTTGTCTTGGATTCAAGACAAAGGGAAGTCGTGGTCTTTCCAGACAGCTCGGCATCCTCCAGAGCTTGTCGCTCCCTGTCTTCAACTTCGTACTGTCGCTTCGTCTCTCTCTCCAAAACCTCCCATTGCTCCAACGTCTCATCATTTTCCTCAAGGAAGACAATGAGCTTTGAGTTCCTCATACGAGCCCGTCCCCTTCGTTGTATGAAGGAGCGCAGCGAACGCATTCGATCGAAACATATGACGAAATTGCATGCTGGTATATCAATACCTTCCTCCAATACGTCTGTAGCAATCAGGACGTTGATCTCCCCGGAACGGAAGCTTTGCATGACTGAGAAATCCGACTGGATACTTAGATCATATATAGTGCCTGCTTCTTTTTGGTAGGATGAGGATCCAACCACAACACCGACGCGATAAGTGTCCCGTAGCTCGGGAGTTGCAGCAAGCAATTCGCATAGCATGCCGACTGTGACCCTCTCTGCAGCGAAAATGATCCCAACTGGTGATTCGACAGCAAGAAGTTCTTGAATAAGCAACCTGGCCTTGGGTGAAACCTCGCCAGGGCTTGGCGGATTATCCGGGCTAACAGGAAGAGAAATTGTGCGCAAAGCGTCAGCGACGTATCTTTTTTCTTCGCTCACCCAACCTTCAAATAGCGAGTAGTTCTTGTCGATCTTGGTAAGCGTATTTGAGATGCATCTTCTAATATACCGATCAGCCGCCCACGGGCCTAGTTGTCTGTGAATCTCATAAGAGCGTCGGATCAGGCCCCTGAACTGGTCTTGCGAGAAAGTACTGTGTTTACGGATGGCTATCTCGATGAGATCCAGGTTTTTACTCGTTGGTGTTGCCTTCAGTCGCAGTAGATGAGGATCCTGCAGAATATCCAGATCATGATAGACTTTCTCCAGCGACTCCATAGAGTCAGTCGGCAGTTGGTCCAAGTACGTAAAGCCAACCTTCAGGATTTCAGGCCTCTTGATTTGCTTGATCAGATCCTCACGGTGAATTGTGGGCATTGCACATCTGGCATCCAGAAGCTGTTCCAGGCCCTCGAAATCGACAATCGAATTGTTACTGGGGCTTGCTGTCAGGCCAAGGATGGACGGCACAGCATCTCCTCGCTGCTTGCTTTGATGGTAGAAATTCTGCATGAGTCGACTGCCAGGTGCATTTCCACTGCAACGATGCGCTTTGATCTCCTCTTCAGTACACTTGTTTCAACACGAAGAGTAGTAAGACGTACCTTCATCGAACACGAGGAGGCCCAGCCGGGACATTTCGATGTAGGAGTGGCACAAAGCCTCGTACAACACTTGAGGCGTAGAGACTATAACCTGTGTAGACTCCTTTACGGCGTTCCAGACATCTTCAGACCAGGTTTCGACGTTTTCCTCGCCAACTATGAGTCTCATACTGACTCTAGGTTGATGTTTCTGCAGATACTCAACCTGCTGTCTACACAAGACGACTGTAGGGGCGAGAAACCAAACGAGCTATACGATTCATATCAGGGCGAGAGCTTGGGAAGGGGATACAATAGTCAAGAATCACTAACCTTGTTATACCCGTTCGCCTCTAGCTCATGTCTTATGCGCAGTACGGCACTAGCAGGATGTCATTGATTGCTTCTTCAGGCCATATCTTGTACTCACACTTGGGTCTTGCCGGTTCCCGTCTCCATCTACACTTGTAAGCCGAGGAAGCAGAGGACACGAATTAAGACCTGACGTACGGCAACGATGATGTTTTCCCGGAGGCTCAGGTGGAACATCTCCCTCTGGTAAGCCCTTGCGTCCATGATTTTTTCTTCATCGGGATCCGGGCTGCCACCCTCTGCTGTGTCGTTCGGCATGGGCATTGTAGTTTCTGAGAGGGAAAGATCCTCCACCCCGCTGAACTCGAAAGCATCGGCAGGTCCATCTTCCTGCCTCTCCGGAGGTAGATGCCCCGATGATGATGAGACCATCTTCCGTAAACAGTAAGCAAGGCTCCCGTGCCGCGCGTAGTGAATCAAGCTACTACGCTTGATCTGTAAGTTCCACGACGCAAAGCTACATAAGTCTGCGCGAGTGGGGTTTTGGAGCGGTTGCGTCAGGGACCTTGGCTTACCCTTGTCGAGTTGGTGGTGACTCAGGCCGCAAGCACAGCGCAGTGTAGGACTTTGGAAACTTTTCCCAACACAATGAGTGGGGATCATCCGGGGCCTGTTTAAGAATTTTGGCGCGCGCTACGCGTAAAGCTGTATGCGAAGCTTCGCGGCCTGGTCTCATCACCAAGACTGATGGTGTCTGGCGACTTCTTCGGAGAGTGCGATGCGTGGCGGTTAATGAAGGCGAAACGCATTAAGCCGCCAGAAGTGGCGGTCTCGCTCCAAAAAGTGCACATTTAATAGGCAGGGTAGGCAATAGCAAACGCGCCTGCCTTGGTCAGAGCAAACACGCACAAACACACACACACCGAAAAAAATTTCAACCACCGATGCAAAAGCGACCGATTTCCCTGTGCGCATGCCCACAATGAGCAAGGCACAAGTCGACGAGGGCATACAGCCCAAGATATGGCTTAGGTTCCGGACCTTTAGCGACGGCATGCCGACGCCGGCGCCAGAGAGGTCGTTTCCACAGTTCGGCCTCCTACCGCCGGAGCTCCGCCTCAAGGTCTGGGAGCACCTTTTGCAGCCCCGGGTCATTGCAGCCACCTGCCTTCAACGAGACGAGAGCCCGACCAAGAGGGAGGAGGATCTGAAGGTTCGTGCCAGCGGCGCTCAGGTGCCCGTCCTGCTGCACGTCAACAGCGAGGCGAGGCATGTGGCGCTGAAGCACTACGAGCTCACGTTTGCCTGGAAGGTGTCGCGGATGCACAACGATACGCCGGTTGATCAAGGGGCCAAGATATACTTCAACTACGAGACAGATGCCCTGCTCTTGGCCGGCAACCTGGAGGCTTACGATGACTACGGCTTCAACCAGCCCATGGTGCACTTCCTCCACAAGGACGACACCGTACGCGTCAAGCACATAGCCTGCGCCTTCCGGGAGATTGGCCACGGGAGGCTGGGCAGCGACCACGTCTTCGGGTGCCTGTGGCACATTGTCGACCGCTTTCCCCGCGCCAAGAGACTGCTGCTCACCGTCGGCGAGGGGGACGAGGAGGATGCCGACATCTCGGCGAGCGCCAACGGGTTGGAGGACGGGCTCGACAACGTCGTGCAGAGGCTGTGGACGGGGTGGAGGAGGGGCACGACCGTGACGTCGTCCAGGCTGAGGGACAAGCAGATGCTGTTGGTCCGGGAAGATGGCCTGGCCGAGTTCTTGAGAGAACATCAGGGATGAGGCGTGTTTGGTTTTTGTATCTGTCTTTTTGCATTGTTTGACATGTATGGAGAAACGGGCCTCGATGCTGTATGCGCTTTACTAGATTTGGGTCTCTTATGGGGGACAATATTTATTATTCTGTCTATCTTTGCTACTAGGTGAGGATATTATTTGACAAGGTCTATTCTACACTTCAGTGCCGACGGTTCTTGTTTCTTGATGATCTCTAGTCTCTGGCCGTGATGAATACCACTTGTAGCTGTCATGGAGCGGTGTATCTTCCTAAAGCAGCTAAGACCTCAAAGATGTTACGACCCGTCTTTTTAAGTATAACGCGGTCCCTCTGCAATAAATGGCACTATTGGTATATATATCATCATATATATTTAGCCGATAGAAGAAGTAATATCTCTTATCCGTTGCTTTGCCGGGCTTCACGGCACAATCATAGCCCCTGTCGATACAATTTGGTGCCTGAGGGGACTTCAAAGAGATCTCTAACCATCGTCAAACTTGACTCGGTTGCCGCCCGTATCAATCCTTGTCGACCCAGGAAATGGGCCGCGACTGAAAAAGAGGGTAGGACCACCGACGCGGAGTTGCTGGCGTCCGTCCGTCCATCCATCCGCCACATCTTCCCACTACTATTAGCAGCGCCTTCCTTGGACAGCTTCCTTTCATATAGGATTTGAAGTCGCAAAATTGAGGCTTTCCGCGATGGCGCCCGTACACAAACTTGACGTGAATTCGAAGGTGAAGGGTCGACCAGGGCCCGAGCCTAATAAGCCGTTGAGCTAGAGGAAATTCGCGATAGTTAAACCAGCCAAACTCGTCGAACCCCCGTATAGCTTGGAAAAGAAGCTCGAGGTGCTGACCTTTATCGCTAACCATGAGGTCTACGATTGTGGCATATATCGTACGTCTTCGCGTAAGGAGGCCGCGGCGTATTTTATAATACCTCAACGTACAATTATCAATTGGATCAGGCAGGCAGATTATCTCCTCGCGAAGAAGGAAAAGGGTACTTACCACCCTCAATAGCCTGACTTGAAGGCCGCTCACATGGCTGACTTCGAGCAGCGGCGAGTACAATATCGGTTGGTTCAAGAGGAGGGTGAAGGTGATCTTCGAGGCACAATTTCCAACCAACAGCAGGTATTTCACCTTCTCAAACGGCCGGTGGGTTGGCTTTCGCTGGCGCAATGGCCTATCTCGCCGCCGAGTCACCCATCAAGCCATACGCCGACCTGAAGATATCGCCGTCGTCATAAATCACCTACTGCATTATATTCGATACGTCACCAACCGAGATCGCAATCGCGCATTCGATTGCCTTGGGAAATCTCACCGATCCGAGCCTTCAAACGCCCCTATACACTCAACCCTAGACGAGATCAAAAATCCCTTTCGCATTTATCCATACCGCCATCAAACGACCTTCCAACGACTGGCTAGCCGAGGCCATGGAAGAATATATCGAACGAGTCGATCTATGCCTCCTGTGGGATCATAACCCCTGTCATTATGTATGTGTGGGCCAACCGGCTGCAGCTCGACTACTGCTTCGTCCACCATACCTTCTATCGTGGTCAGGGTGAGGCTGGGGATTGATCGGTCGGATCTAAGCCTCGCGGAGCTTGCCTCGTCAAGCTCCTTTGTTAATCCATCGGCCGGCGCCTCCTTCGTTCGAAGCCAACGGACTCCGGCCTGTCCTTCATGACAAGACCTCTCGCAGCTAATAGTCCTGTATGTCAACATGCCGTGGCTTCATCTACATCCTGGGCTCCTGACTTGCGGCGAGTCTGGCCTGACCATCTCTTGGCTATCGCACCACATCCCAGCCAGACTGTTGATCTTGACCCCCGGTTCCTTGAGCTGTGCTTTCGTGAAAGCTACTCGGACCCTTAGAATTCCTCGAGAGTTTGCTGCGTGCGGCTGCTTGTCGCCTCATCCTCCGTTGAGCCTCGGCTCCTTGGAACTTCTGGATCAACGGGGTCTAGGGCTTTTTCTTCCAGGCTTCCCTCCTGGATATTATCAAGCGTGATAACCTTCCAGTAAGAGGTAAAAGGAAAGGCTGTTGCCCTTCTGATCCCTGAATTGATGGGTAATTAGGGAAAACCGGAATCTTACATATAATGCATCCTACCATAGGGTAAGTTTTTGTTGACGTTTTCACCAGAGCCACGTCAACCAGTCGGACATATTGACCAATCTAACAAAATTGTGGATTGCCGTATAGTAACATCCGTTCTCAAGGGTAAAAAACCCATCCAAGAAGAAAGTAATAATAATTCATCTGTGAACACGCACCGCCCGTGTGACAAAATGACAGCCGATCCGCCCTCTATCGAGATTGCCATTCCCCCCGCTTCATCCGCCCAAGACAAAAATCTAGTCTCCAAGCTCACAAACATCGTCAACACCGTCTACACAGAGGCAGAAGAAGGCATATTCAAGCCGGGATACCGACGCACCCACGATGCCGAAATGTCCGACTTCCTTGGGAGTGGCAGGTTAGCCGTCGCGTTCCTGGACGAGGAGCCCGTGGGCTGCGTCTTCATCAAGTTCTTGACCCCCGAGAAGGGGCAGTTTGGCATGCTCGCGCTGTCGCCGGCGCTTCAGGGCGTGGGCCTGGGCAGGAAGATGGCTGCGTATGCCGAGGACCGCTGTAGGGAAAGGGGCTGCAAGGTAATGCAGCTGGAGCTCCTGGTACCGACCACGTTTGAGCACGCCGGGAAGCTGAGGAATCAGGCGTGGTACCTGAGGATGGGGTACGAGATTGTGCGCCTGGCGGACTTTCGGGAGGATTACCCAGACTTGGAACCTCTGCTCTGCGGGCCGACTGATTACAAAGTGTTTGAGAAGCGCTTGATGTAGAGGTACGGAATGATGAAAATATCAAAGCGATTAAAAGCCAAAGTAATAGATTTTTATAGACAACAGGCAAGCTGTACATGAAGAACTCCAACTCCAGTAATTTTAGTAATAGTAATAGTATCAAGGTCTTCCAGCCACGTACTGGTAATACCTTGAGAGAGCTCTGTGACAAGGGCCATTTGCGCACGGACCAAGCGTCTCGATTGCTCTTCGTACGCGGGGAGCTCATCACGTCAGCCTTCTCTAATAATTATCAACTTACCAGCTTACCTATATTCCAACGTCTAGCAATACTACTTTTCCCTCTTAGTTTTACCTTATTTCTACATGAATGATTCTCTACTCTTGACGTTATCTTGAAGATTAGGCATAGCGACCAAGTATGGACCACGACCACATGGATCATGGCGGCCATGGCGGCAGCGGCAACGATGACATGTGCAATATGAACGTGAGTTGAGAAGCAAAAGCAATCCAATTCTTCAAAACGTATCGCTTTGCTCAAACGCAACCCCCCCTCCCTTAGATGCTCTTCACCTGGGACACCACAAACCTCTGCATAGTCTTCCGCCAATGGCACATCCGCTCCAACGCCTCCCTCATCTTCTCCCTCCTTGCCATCATCATCCTCGCCATGGGCTACGAGGCCACCCGCTCCATGTCGCGCAAGTACGAAGCCGCCGTCGCGCGCCGCATCGAAGGTCTCCCCAGTAAGTTTTGCAAAACCCCCTCTTCACACAATTTAACGAACCCCCTTCTCCCACTTTGTTCATCTTTTCCAAGGCATCATCTCCCTTTTCACTGTGCTAAGGTTGTTTTCACACTTGAAAAAAAAGATGAATCCATTACTGAATCAACACCCTTCATCGCCGCAGGGCAAAGCCAGGATAAGGAGGGACAGAGAGCGCACGTAATCAAGGGTATCCTGTACGCGTTTCAGAACTTTTACGCTTTCATGCTCATGTAAGTTCTTCCTTTACTGTCTTTCGCGTCTGATTCAAAAGAAGTTTCTGGCGAGTAAAGAAATGCTGACTTGTCGGGCCCCGCGGGTTCTAGGTTGATATTCATGACTTATAACGGATGGGTCATGATTGCCGTGTCACTGGGTGCTTTCTTTGGGTACCTCGTCTTTGGGAAGGCTGCTCCTGCGACCAAGGAGAATGCATGCCACTAGATTTGGCCACCGAGATTGGTTTTCACTCCAGTATATTAAAACTCGTGTTGTCTGACAAAGAAGTTGATAACTATATACAAGCATATTGGACAACCGATATTTTTGTCAACTGGGTACGGAGTTCGTGAGCACACTGAACATGGGTATTTACTATGTATTTATCTCTAGCAAACATCGAAAGCAACATGGAAATATACTTCACTTATAGCCAGCCCCCGTGCGACGCCCTATATCTTTCCCCTCTCTTCATCCCCCTTGGTCGGTGCCGTGGCCTGCTCCTCAAACTGCCCCTCCTCAGCGGCAATCTGAATAATGTTGCCATCCCCGTACTCCTCGTTGTGCTCCATCTCGGGCGCCTCCCCGTATGCGATCCTCGCGGCGTCGACGAGCACTCGCGCCGTCATGCCCCAGACCTTGTACCTGCCCCCCGTGCCCTTCTCCTCCTCCATCTCCTCCGCCACGGCGCCGTCCTGCTGCACGCTGCTCCTGCTGGTGCGGCGGCGGTGGCGCGGCGTCGACACGCGCTGATTATTGACGGGAACGTGGAAGTTGTGCACCTTCCAAGGCATGTCCTTCCACTTTATCCAGCTGCCGTCGTACCAGTGGCCCTCGGGCAGCGGCTCCTGGCCTTCCTTGACGGGCAGGTCCTTGGCCTTGAGGAAGTTGTAAAAGGGCGCCGTGAAAACGGCGGCGACCTCGCGGGCGTCGAGCTTGGGTATCATGGCCTCCTCGAGGAGCGGGGACTCGTCGCCGGCGCGCTTCCGGTCCGTGTGGAGAAGTGCCACGCATGGCGTCACGACGAGGTGCGTCCGGGCGAGAGCCGGCGGCAGGGTGCACAGCTCTTCTATGCGGAAGGGCTTTGGCAGGGCGTAGTCCCCCTCGGGGAGGCCAATCTCCTCCGAGGCCTCTCGTCTAGCAATCTGGTCTATTTTTTGTAATCCACAACATTAGATTCCTTCTTTCTTCGTTTATTTCGTTCCAAGGTGCGTGGGAGGGAACATGTTCATACACGGTGTCTCATCGGTGCTGTCGGCTTTGCCGCCTGGAAGCGCGGCGTGGCCCGAGAAGCTCCTCAGGCTGGCAGCTCGCATCGTGATAACTACACGTAGGTCCCCCCATCGGTCCGGGTACAGCAGTATCAGCACCGCCGCTCGTTTGCGGGCTGGCAGGGTGTCCCAGAAGGGGAACGGAGGGTGCTTATACGCCCGGAGCCGGGCAACGGCGGCCTACACACAGACAGAACCCCCTCCGTTAGCCATCTAAGACGATACATGGAGAATACAACGACGAGAGAAATCTCGAATATAAAAATGGCGGGGAAATACAGCAGAAAAGGCGTTTAGAGGTGCCATGCTCGCAGCATCGTAGTACAGCGAGTCCTCAGCCGGTAACGCGCCCTGAAATCCTGCCTCGGCAACTCTCTCGAGCTGGTCGGTGAAGGCGGCGATGTCGGAGTTGTCAAGCTGCGCGCCAGCCCCGTCGACTGCAACGCTGTTGTCCTCGGCAGCAGATCCGTTGGCTATCGTGGTGGACGTTGTCTCGTGCTCTGCCGTGGACGCTGGATTCATCTTTTTCTGGCTGTTCCGAGGCGATCCGGGGACGTAAAAGAGAAGAGACAATGGAATGGCTATGACATTGGCTCTTCCTGTCGGAATGCCGAGGTCCCTTAGAAAAAGGTATGTTGTACGAGGGAGGGATAAGGCTGACTTGCCGCCGAGCGTCGGAGATGGTCCAAGACTGAGGGGCTCGAACCCACCTTCTTCTACCCGAGCTACCCTGCATCCAGCTCAAGAATTTAAAATTCCGTTACCAACGTATTTCGTACTAAACAAAAGGTTTGCAAAGCTGCTATAGGATATGTTCTGTTCGAGGCAGCCTTCGTCGGCTATGCCTGCAGCAGGCTTTGCTTTTCTTTTCTACCCCCTACGCGGGGAGAGCGCCCTCCGAGGCCCTGTCGGGCATACACTTCTCTTGAAAAGCATCACTTTCTGCTCATACGCAGACTGTTGAAGCATGGCAATCAAGGGTATGATCATCGTGGCTGTATGAACTCTGCCGCTTTTACCACGCCACAACATTGATTGGCGTAGCCTTGCAAGTTGCAAAGGCATGCGGGGTAGTTGTCCCGCTGCAGACCAACCGCATACTACCTACAACGACGCGCGACTACTATTGTATGTTGTTGCCGCCGATTATCCAGGTACCGTGAGAGACAAGCTGTCTGGAGCTGCGTGCCGTCATGTGACTGACAGTGAAGAATGTGCTGATTGTGGCTGCAACGGGTCGCCGATAAGACGTATTACTCGTTTCAGACAAGA
This sequence comes from Trichothecium sympodiale, assembly GCA_003012115.1. Taxonomy (NCBI): domain Eukaryota; kingdom Fungi; phylum Ascomycota; class Sordariomycetes; order Hypocreales; genus Trichothecium; species Trichothecium sympodiale. Next base: position 192,385 of record PXOB01000146.1, read on the forward strand.
TGGCCCTCCATATGAGCAGTTAGAAGCCGAGCAGAGTGCATTGGAAGCTGATGTGACGGTGTCCGCATAGATAGTTGGAGGAATTGGATAACGTGAAGAAGACATATTTGGTGGCCAGAGGCAAGAAAGAAGCATAAAGAATCGTTTCGATCAATGACTTTCTTGGCGTGAGCGAGAAATCATGATCAATTAGACCAAGAACCTATGTTGATTTCTGGTTAAATGTGCAGTGATCACGCTGTCTATCACTATTAGATATATATTGCCGTGGTAAATCCGCCGCACCCTGCTTCCCAGCCAATGACGACGACACTGTTAGACGGAGGGGACTTTGGTAGTGTCTCGGTGACCACTATAGTAAGTCCAGAGCCAAACACGGACCAAAGGCCAGTTCACCTAAACTGAGAGAGTCTTGCTAATCGTACCGTAGCTTTGTGCTAGATGAAATATCGGACGTATAGATTCCACTATGACGTGTGTTCCGACTCTCAGGCTCTCCTCAAGGACTACCTTAGTAGGTAGTACTAAGTACGTACTGACCGTGGTCTGTATGTTACATGAACATCTGATATAATGGGCGTGATGAGGTTCATAATCTTTTCTTCATTTCGTTTGTTTGTATTGAACTTTCTGTCTCTTCTATATTGAATAACCCTCCTCCAATGCTGGTATCAAGCTTGTAGTCTGTTCACTCTCGTCAATCACCCTCATAACCTTTCGTTTACACTGAAATTGGTCGCCTCCTCTGCCCCGATCGGGGCATCTCATCGTTTGAGGACTGATTCGACCATGACCGCGCCTTCCGGTACTACTACTAAGGTACTACTTACTAGTCCTAACCTACTACCTACTTCTTTCCCCCTGTCTGCTGTACCTGTATCTGGTGAATCTTGACCCGAGCTTTCCTTGAATTAGACGGCAGCAGCAGTAGCAGCAACGGCGACCGATTGCCTCTTACCAATTTTTTATTTTGTTTGTTCAAATCCACCGTCGGGATGGCAACCGGTATTTGGGAATTTCCCTTGAAGCTGTCAAATTTCAAGATTGTTGTTGCTGTGCTGGGCGGCTTTGTCTCGCTCTTCGGCTTGGTTTCTTACCTTTTCAAGCAGAAATACCACCTCTCCGAAGCTCGTGAGTTTTCGAATAATAATGAAAAACTGGCTCTTCTGATGGCCGACGGCTCACTGATTCAAAAAACAAAACAAAAGTTATTTCACTACTCGCTGGTGTTTCATTCGGTCCCAATGCCGCCAACTTCATCCGCCCAAAGGACTACGCCGAGTGCAACCAGGATGGCGTAGATGACGTAGACTGTCAGGACAACCTGCGCGCCATCACTTTGAACTTCTCCCGTCTGGTGCTGGGAGTGCAGCTTGTCCTCGCCGGCGTCCAGCTGCCCAGCCGCTACCTCAGGAAGGAATGGAGGTCGGTATTGCTGCTCATCGGCCCCGGGATGACGGCCATGTGGTTAGCGACGAGTCTGCTCGTCTGGGCCCTCGCCCGGCCTCCCAGCTTTCTGCACGCTCTCGCCGTCGGCGCCTGCGTCACGCCAACCGACCCGATCCTGTCTGCCGTCATGGTCAAGGGAAAGTTTGCCGATAACAATATCCCCAGGGAGCTCCAGGACCTCGTCATTGCTGAATCGGGAGCAAATGATGGTCTTGGCTACCCGTTTCTTTTCTTTGCCCTTTATCTTGTCAAGTACGTCGGCTCAGGCGCCTCATCCGGCTCGGTCGCTGACGCCATGGGCCTCTGGTTTGGCATCACGTGGGGCTACACCATCACACTCAGTGTCATGTACGGCGCCGTCGTTGGCTGGTTGGCCAGGGTGCTCCTGCGTTGGGCAGAGGAACGCAATTATGTAGACCGTGAGAGCTTCCTCGTCTTTGCCATTTCCCTCGCCCTATTCGTCCTTGGCACATGCGGCCTTGTCGGGACTGACGACGTGCTTGCCTGCTTCATCGCCGGCAACATCTTTACCTGGGACGACTGGTTCCGCGTCGAGACTAAGGATGATTCCCTGCAGCCGACCGTCGACATGCTCCTGAATATCTCCGTCTTCCTCTAGTACGGTGCCGTGATTCCATGGTCTCGCTTCTATGACAATCAGGTAATAACGCTCTGGCGACTGGTGGTGCTTGGCATTCTGGTGCTCCTCCTCCGTCGTTTGCCCTGGATCTTCGGTATGCATACATGGATCCACCAGATTGATGAAGTTAGGCAGGCTATCTTCGTGGGCTTCTTTGGCCCGATTGGTGTCTCTGCTGTGTTTTACCTGCTCATTAGCCTGGAGTTTATCGAAGAGCACTTGAGCGACGAGGAGAAGACGCCTCGCAGTGATGTTTCCGATCTCGGTGAGCTGACGATAGTCGTCGTCTGGTTTCTTGTTGTTTGCAGCATTGTAAGTTTGTTCATTCGTACTGGCCACATCGTTATACGTATAGCTAAAAAGGTCTGATGTGACACCAGGTCGTTCATGGGCTGAGCATACCGCTCGGGAAGATGGGGTATCTGGCTCCTCGGACCATTAGCCGTGTGGTGAGCGCCAGTGTGAGTATAAGCGACGAATCACGGAACCCTACCGACGGCCGCAGGATACCATTCCTGGCAAGACTTACGGGAAAGGGTGATGCCCTCACAGCTGGCGCCCCAAATGCCAGCTGCCCTATCTCGGGCCCGACCAACGCTCGTCACCCTCACCCCAACGTACATATAGCAGGTTCATCGAGTAACCACCCACTGAGCGCGCCGACAGAGCTAGACCCGGAGTCAAGGGTGTCCACGCCGATTCCCGTTCGACAGGCACGGGAGATTAGTTTCCCTGAGGATCTACCAGTGCCTTCTAGGAGTTAAGCGATGGCCATTGGTATTGGCTAAGCAAGATGGGAGCCGCTCTTGTGTGCCTGGTGCAATCATCGCCTCCCAAAACCTGACTCGCTGCCAAACTCGCGGTGTTGACCACTCCTGGAATTGTCGACGTCCTCTGGAACGGCCACATTTCTCTCGTTTCCGACGATACGGGGGGGAAAGAAATTGAAATCTACTTAGTTCAATCTGCAACACTCAAGTATGGACCTATAGTCGCATCTTTGACGCAAAACATGACCCAATAATCCTGCCTAAGCGGCGTGTTGTGCTATCGGATATAGTGCCGTAAAAGTGCAGTCAAGCATAACTCCTGGGACACATGCGCACTTAGCGGAAGGTCTGCGAGCATATTACGTCTAACTAATCAATAGAGTAATAGTGGTAGTAGAGGAGTCACCAAAGATAGATTGATGTTTCCCAGAGTCATTACTTATGATCGAGTGCGAGGGTAGGTATTAGACGGTCTATGCCGATTCGAGAGATGGTATCATTCTAAAAAAGCAAGTAATACTTAGACCTCCAAGGTTAGACTGGTCGGTAATCCCTTCTTCCATATTTGAATAGGACTGTGCCGCCTTAATCACCGGGTTGATCCCTAGAGAAGCGCGGCACAATGTTTCAAGAGCGCCATACCAAAATCTGGTCGGTATTTTGCGCGCGGTCTGACTTTTAATCGAGCTCCGAGGTTTAACTTACTTTCAAAGATGGACTGCGCCGCCACATTAGGAGAACCCTTCCCTTCTCAACGCTACGTAAAGAATTCACTCCCGGATTGGCAGAAAGCTGCAGGCTTCACCCGTCAGCTTGCGAGAGGCCCTTGTAGTCTCTAATATCAAGTCCGTGCTTTTGTTAGATCCAGATCAAACAAGACACCATGTACTGGGGCCATGGGCCATCCCTGTTATGTTAGTGTCAAAGCGTCAAATGATATCAACTCCAGCACTACAAGAATCAGTGTATGGAGTAGCGGGCAATGAATTGACACATATCTGGCCCCCTCACATGTACATGCAAACTCCTACAAGAGAACTGTGGTAAACGTGACACGATGAGATTATGTTGGGAGAGTCACTGGCAAGGTAATGGTATCATAACGCTGGGATCGTCTTGGGCATCCGTGGGCTGACGCGAGCCATCGTATTGAGAAGTAGGATGTCATGCTGGCTTACGATGATAGATGAAGAACATAATGCTGTAGGGTATATAGGCAAGTTTCTGACCTTGCAAGACGCCAATGATTACTCTTGGAGTAACCGCGAGAGCGCGTGAAGCCCTAAAGGTGACAATTCTCCAAGATCTGAGCTGCTCGCTAGAACAAGCAAGTGTTGAGTCCTCCAGAGGCGAGTTGGGCCCTCGATATCTCTGGATTAGCTGTGCTGACCATGCTCTTCATCTCTAGGAAATCGTTGTCAGGCAAGGTTCTGTATGGTGGAGGATCAAAACCTCCTGCACCTGCCCTGAGGCTGCATTGGAGCACAAATATACAAATATGCCTCCTGCGCCCGAATAGAAATATTGCACGCTCTTTCTTCTTCTTATTTTTTTCTTTTTCCTTTTTTTATTGCATCTGAGACAAGCTCGTAGTATCTGCTGTCGCCTTAGTGAGTCCTTGCCACCGTGTCTCAGGTTTATGCGTTGATCATCCGGCGAACCTGTGCTTCCACAATTGTATGGTACGCAATCGACTTGTCGTGTCAATTTATCTGAGGTATCATTGGAGTGATGAAAGGAACGGTCGCTTGTCAACTGACATCTGGATGTTGTCCTACGTCCTGCACCGACTTGCGACGTGTCCCCGAATCATCCCCATCGCCCGACCAGCCTGAGATGTATGCATTCTCTATCGTCTTCCCTGTGTAGCGCATTGATCTGCGCAAGAAAAGAACCGCATTTCGATCTCGATACGATTGTCTAGAATTGTTTTCCCGTTGATGCACGCTGGCGCGGACGCACGCTTGTTTTGTTAGAGGCAGAGCAAGGGACGTGCTGGGTACGGAGTGGTAAATGTGCCCGCAAAAGGGCTCGGCGGGCTAAAATTAGAACAAAGAATTAGAATTTCATGTCTGGGGAACAGGGGAGGGATGGAACCTAATACTACTACGTAGTACCACCTACCTAGTACGGAGGGGGTAATATTACTGCGTACTTCGCAGGCAGGAAAAATAAAAAGCACCAATATTCATACTTAAAGTGTGCTGATTGTGCTGCGACTACGGAGTACGGGAACAAGTTCCGTGCTGATGATGGGTTGTAACCTGCACCTTGTTGGAAGTCACATTCCACAAAGCCACATTGCAATGCGCCTTCCCCCAAAATTGCAAAACGTGATTGAATTTTTGCCTTTGCACTTGCCTTTAGGTCTGTGCTGTGCCTTAATTGGGCTTCCGCCTTTTTACCTGTACGTTTCGCCTCTGGCCCCCCTCTCATGGGCCGTCCCTCAGCCCTTCTCGCCTTGGGTACTCCGTCGTAGGCTGTAATAGCTGCTAATATTCCCGTTAGCGTTCGGTCTCACTGCACGCATCCATGGATAGCAGCAAGTACAAATAGGGCCCCGGAAGAACTTGGATAAAGCGTCCATTGACCCACCAATCCAACCATACTGGTAGTGGCGGACGAGGGGCCTCGGCGATAACTTGCACTAAGCGCCGCCCTTTTCGCCCCTCTTGGGTAGATCGTCGACCCGTGAAACTCGGTACCAAAATACACCGACCTTACTTAACCGCATACTTGGGCGCATATTGGGTCGGAATATTCTGTCCATGACTAACCGTGAAATGACGAAGCTGCCAACGGATTGGCCGACAAACATTTGATATTACTACCTCGCGTACCCTCTTCCTCTCTCACGGACCCTCGCTTCAATCGCCTCGGAGTACTCCGTACTACTACGACGGATACTTTTTGCTGCCTCTCGTTTGATGTACGGAGTAGTAAGGAGTATTCAATCTTTGTTCCCTGTACCGACACGACCGCCATGGCACATTCTGACAGCCTCAGCCGTGCCCTCTGCTGACAGTCTCCCTCAAATCCGAATTGCCACCTTTCTTTCCTTTCTTTTTTTTTTCTTTGACATCTTTGTTCTCCTTTTCCTTTCCCACCTTCGCGATACACGGTAGCGACTCCGAAATAGAATGTCAGAGCGCCCGTCGCTAGAAAAGCGGCCGTTGGGCTTGCTAGCTTTTGACAAGCTTCCTGAAGAGATCATTGAGCAGTAAGGACACTGAGAGACGTGGTCCGCCGGGACATCTCCGCTGGGTACAAGGCCAGGCTGACAGGCGATACGAACCACAGGATACTTACGGCCACCGATCCCAATGGCTTCGCCTCCTTGATTCTCCTCAATAGCAAATGGCGGAAGGTTGCTCAACAGTCGCACCTGTACCTACACCACCTTACACAATGCCCGTCCTACAGCGTGGACCCTGCGACACTGCCCTCAGCCGACGACGAAGAAAGCTTACCCAAGCTGCGACGTCTATTTTCGCGACAAGTCAAGAGGAACCTCTTTGATGCCTATTTACGACCTAATGAGACGACCATCAAACTCGTGTCCAACTCGATTAGCTCGTCATCGTGTCCTGGAGGCGAGGGAATGCACTTCAGCGCATCACCAAAATGTCATCACCTCTTGGCATACAACTCCTCGAGGATATACGTAATCGATGTACAGCAGACAGAGGGTATCAATGTCAAGCGTGAGCTTAAGATTCTGCGCAGACCTGCCTCTGCCTGTATCAACGACGACGCGACGCTCTTGGCAGTCCTTGCGACCGAGACGCATGTGGATCTCTATGATCTGGAATCGACGCCCCCAAATCGGAAGAAATCCATTGTACTGGATAACAGCCCTAGGACAATCACTCTATCGCCTTGCGGCTCCGTTTTGGCCGCTGCTTTTGAAGGTGGCATTGAAGTTACGCCCTTGAATCCTGGAAGCATGCCTTCCGATAGTCGCTCTGTCAAGTGTGATGGAGTTGATACGCTTGCTTTTTCCTTTGACGGTACGCAGCTCTTGGGTACATCGACGCAGTCACCCCAGCCTAGCACTGTAATCCTAACAGCGCCGTATTACGATCCCGGGCCACACTCTGCGGAAGACAGCGTGACATCCATGTGGACGACATCGATCCTGTTCCCCAATTCCAGTCGGGATTGTAGTCATGCTGTTTTGCTACAAGATGGACAGCAGGAAGAGGCAGCTTGGACCTTTGCTTACGACAGGAGCTTTCAGACCTTTCGCGCAGTGCGCATTGATGATCTGAGAAATGGCACCACTTACTTCACGGGCCCTGAGCTGGACACGGCGTCGCCTACAGCCAAGTTACTGCCGTCAACACTCCCAGGTGCGACGTACCGAGGTGATCTGGTGGCAACAGGCTTCTACGGCAAGGAAGTGTGGCTATATGGCATTCCCGAAGATCTCGAAGCTGCGCCTGACACCGGTTCGAATTCTGACACGGCGTTGACGCCCCCAGGCGCACTTGGCCGTCAGAGTAGCGAGCGCAGCAACGGTTCGAGACACAACGCTGAGCGAGGCAAGGACTCTGCTGGGAAAACCAATCCTCGCTGGAAGCTCCTCTCCGACCGGCTTCGTAACACTTTCGTTACTGGCTCCAAAGTGTCCGACTTGGTTGGCGTGAGCAACGTGAAGTGGGTAGCTGACTTCTACAATGAATCTCTCCCTGAGCGACTTGTCATAACTGGCACTGGAGTGAACGGTCCTCGATTAGTAACTGATGAGGAGGATATCGACTTTGTCGATGGTGGGCGAATCAGGCTACTTGACTTTGACTACCGTTCTGAGGATGGCTTCAAGGAAGAAATTACCATCGAAGTTGGCACCGACGAAGCCGAGACTCTCGAGGAGGAGCACCGCGACATGGCAACGGAGGTTGCAATTGTCCGACGTAGGACCGTTGCACAGAACAGAGGAACTAGAGGTTCAACAGCCCTTCTAAGAGCTGCCACAAGCGCAGGTGTGGCTGTACCTCCGTTGCCGACAGCTGAGCCTACAGATGACGACCCCTTACTTCCTAGACGAATTGGGCGAAACCCGGCGGCAGCTCCCGACGTACTAGTCGGCGACGACGCTTCGCAAGATATATCCATGGAAGAACAGGAAGCTTTAGACGCACCATATGCTCATACCAGCCCGCGTTCCCACAGCACTCTGCGTCGTGCTGCTACGGCGGCGGCTGTTAACCGTACGCTGAACCCTCGCACAGCCGATGGGCGACCCATTGAGTATCGCCGAGCTGATGGAAGGCGTGAACATCCTCACGAAAGCGACGCTGATAACTGGGTTCCCCCTCCACCACCCTATCAGAAGGAAGACCCAGGCGATCTTCCTGCCTTCTTGCGAGCTCCAGCAGTCACGCCGGCAGACGCTCCTCCAGTGCCGCCACTACCATCGCATTTGGACCTGGAGATGATGAGGCCTACTGGGCTAGCCCCTTTGACGACATCTATGCCGGCTGCTAAAACGCCAGGATGGCATTCCCTGCCTACTTCTCCGTCAGAGCCACGAAGCAGCATGCACCAGTGGACGATAAGCGACGCTGCATCCCCAAGCCCCTCAAGAACGAGAGATACAACACGGCCGCTGTCCAGCCCATCTTTACATCTGGATGACGACGACATCTACGATGCGACGCCACCACGTACGCCGCGTCGCACTGCACAAAGGGCAGGGCCATCATCTCCCGAAGCAGATAATCGAGCCGCTTCCAACCCAAGTAACCTCTCCATGCCGCGTTTTCTTCAGTTCTCCATATCTCAACATAGTTTGCCCATCATTCAATCCTCTGATACAACGCCTGCTCCTGGACTTGCCAGTGTAATTGGTCAATCGAGCCCACCCAATTTGTCCATTCATATTCCTGAGCCACACCCACCACCGACAGCGTCCAGTTGGGAGACCCAAGCATCGCTGCGGCGGTTGTCGACCGTTCAGACTTGGCCCGCTGGGCTTGTCGAGCCAGGCCCTCCTCTTACGCAGTCTACTTCGGCATATCCTCCCACGGTACCACCGACGAGCGCGCATCCTCCACTACCACCCCCTACTAGTGGGTATAACTCTTACGGATACCACCAGAGTAACCGCTACTTGTCTGGAACACACACCATCGCACACATGCCTATCGGAAATCATGGTGAGGAGCCCACGTTTTATAGTCATCAGCCACCTTTTGCATCGGCCACACCTAGTCGTGCGAGTACGTGGGACACTGAGTATGACTTCCCGATGATTATTAGCACGCCACAAGGCGTCTCGGGAGCACTCGATGCTCCTCGTCGCACTGGCTCCAACAGGAACATGCAAACACCAATTCATATGCCTGTGCCACGCCGGCCTCGACCGGCCCAAGGAGGATGGCGGCCGACGGCGCAGCAATTCGAATCCCAATTCAACAACAGCCAGGGTTCGCTTTCTCGTACTGCAACGGGAAGGGGTCGTAGGTTCCTCTCTGCTTGGCGCAGCACCCCTTCGGTATCCCCTGCTGGGGGATCTAGAAGCGTGGGCCGACAACCCAGTCGTGCCGAGCGAAGCGCAGCTCAAAACATGAAAGACGCAAAGAGGCGAGCGAGCGTCAAGAGGAGCAAGAGTAAGAAAAAGAAAGATCTCGATGTCGCGAGCACCACGGGATGGACGGACGTCGCCGCCTCCCTAACAAGCAAGGATAAGAAATGTATTGTCATGTAGGACATTCTCTCATTTCTATAATATTTTGATATATTTGCAGGCTATATAAGGAGAGATTTATTCGAAGGTAGAGCTTGAGTCTCGACATGTCATCTAGTCATTGTTGCATCTTATAGCGGTCGTTTTCAAAAGGTTTACCATAGCAAGCGATGTCGGTGGCTTTTGGATATCCCTCTTGGGTTAGGAAAAGGAATCCTACAATATCATCATCACATTGAGTCCATATGTTACTATCATGATGTGATCGTTCCTAAGCTATGAAAGAGATGACAATGTAGGACAACATACGTGATGAGTTCATTCTAAAATTGCTACATTAATACCATCGGCAGAATGTCCCGTTACATCTGACCACACTCGGGGATCCATTCAGAGCAGGGTCTATTACCGAACCAGTGTGAGGTAAATTGAACCAAACTTGAGGACAAGGGAAAAAAAAGAAATAAAGAAAGAAAAGAAAAGAAAAAGAAAGAAGAGAAAGGACAGAAACCCATACATTGCTGGTCAGATGGCAAAAGGGGGGTACGTTCTTGCCTCCTCTCGGGAATCGTCTAGGGTACACCGTGCCTAACGCCACAGAGAACTCACCAATTGGCTTCGGGCAAATACCTGGACCTCCCTCATGCGTATGACTTCTACGGCTTATATTTCGGCTGTTTCAGTTGAGCCATTCGGTATCACGCATCAGAGCAAGGAAATATCGTGCCCTTTGCGCAACTCAAGCATTGGCTATGGAAAGCTCGTGGGAATAACTCCGGTATTGGACGAGCGCTATTAAGCAGCACGATGACCATTTTAAATTTCTCTTTCTTTATATCTGGTGTGTTCGACAGACGTTTCAATGGCTTCCGCCGCCGAAGTTATGCGAGGCTTCCAAGTGTGCGCAGTGCGGGCCGAGTTACTATGTTATACCTAGGAGACGTTCCCGACGGCGAATCCATGATACGCTCAATTCATGAGGAGGTGTTGAACTGCACAATCTTTTACATTTACATAAACGAGAGATGGAAGACTGGGTCTTTATGGCTTTGCGCCAACAGCGTCGGAAATCGGAATCGAAAGAAATACGAAATTATAAACGATAGATTTTCCCCTTACACGACCTTGATTGACCAAAAATCCAAGCCTCCCGGGGCACCACTCCGTCTCCAATGAACTTGTTCGCGATGCTACGTCGGTTTGAATGGCCTTGACTTGCAGACAAAGCAGGCTGTGTTGAATGTAAAGAGGACCGACGAAGATTGTACCGTGATCCTGGGCCGAATGTTGGTCTTCCATCATGGATTGAACATCATCCCAAGATGCCTTTTGGTAACAGACGCAACTGCAGCGTAGCTGCTGCAAATGTCTAGCCAGGCCTCGTTTCTTGTGGCCGCCCGCATAGTAGAAGATGCCCTTCCCTGCAATCTCGAAAGCGACAAAGGTTATACCTAGCAGTCGCAGACGCCGCGTTGTTGGCGCCCGACGTTGGGAGGAACGACTAGGACAATGCCGTGATCATCAGATGCGATTAGCGTTGTTATGTGTAGAAAAAAGAAAAACCTTCTTCTTCTCCTGCGTAGGTAGTGTGCCGTGCCTACTTGCTGCAGAACGGCGTAGCAGTCCATCGTCACGTGAAGAGCGGATCATAATGCCAGTAAATCAGAATCCGGGCAACGTCCAGGGCAAGCATTCACTATTACCATGTTCCCCCACACTCGACCAGCCGGCCCGCGCCGAAGTCGTCGATCAAGGCCATCTTATGATTGATACTCCCCGCAATTTTCCATTGCCGAAATCTTATCGAGAGACTAGAAAGCTTATCGACGAAGCCATGGCGACGAACAACGCAGAGCGGGCAACGAAGCAACTTTCGTATCCCGATGATAGGACGAGCGGCTGGTCGGGTAGCATCTGATTGACGCGGTGCGCAGCGCATGGAACAATAAGTGAAATGGTTCATGGTTATCGACAAGGCAGATGATCTGGGGCTTGTTTGGGACTAGGTCGACCACGCCCAAACAAGATACACGTGAATTGAGAAAATACCGATGCCTACATCGCCGAGTGAGCATTGCCCCTTCCTTAGTCATCTGCAATAGTCTTAGCGACAGAGTTGAGCTTCTGCACAGCCTCATTACGAAATCGCGCGGCCAAGCCCTGCATGTTCCTGAACATGCGGACACCATTGCGAAAACTTTCGGGGCCACCCGCTAGCATGTCGATGCCACAGAGACAAAGAGTCTGATGCTGTGCCGCTTCCTCGGTTGGGGAAGCAGGGGAGAGGACAAAGTGACAATAGAGCCTCAATAAACCATCATGGTAAGTGACGCTTAGGCAATGAGATTTCCTGTCATAAGTCTTGTCCGAAGTCCCATAATTGTTGGCAGCGAGCATGACTCTGGCGCCGGCGGCGCCCTCGTGAAGACTCTTCCGTGCCACAATCTGATTCCCATCTAGTTTTGTTTTTAATTTCGAAGAAGAAGTTGGGGAGGATGGGTGCTTCGTTGTGAATGGACGGCATGATCTCGTCACCAAGTGCCTCCCTGGCCCGCACCCTCACTTGACTAAACGGTAAACCATCTGCTTCTGGTGAGGGAGACTGTGCATTACACAACTCTGGGCGTCGCTTTATTATAAACCCATGTTGCTTGCATCTTGTTCCTGTTGACTCATAATCACAAAAGGTTCTGCGCAAGTTACAAACATCGGCGATGAAGGTACGAGTAACAATGGGCTTTTGATTACGAGCTTCTTCAGTCATGACCGAGGAACGTTTGCTTGCAAATTCATGTGCAGGAAATACTAGTCAATAAGCGATACCGTATCGACCACAAGATCGCCCGGGGCGGTTTTGGAATTGTTTACGGTGGTACCGAACCCCTTGACATGGTCATCGTCATCTATCATCATAGGAAAAGGTTATAATTGACCTAAAGATGGAAACAAATAGGAACGGACATCCAAACGAACGAAGACGTTGCCATCAAGCTAAAGAATGATCTCAAAGACCAAGGCATGGCCGAGGACCCCGAAGCCACGACAAACAAGAAGCTACAATCGGGCACTGGGATGCCAAATCTCCGCTGGTCTGGTTTCGATTCGGGCTTCTCAATCCTAGTTTGCGACCTACTGGGCCCGTCGCTCAAGGACCTATTCCTTTTCTGCGGCCGACGCTTCAACCTCTAGACGATCCTGCTGATAGCCGAACAAGCAATCGCGCGTGTCCGATATATGCACAAGAAGAAATTCGTCCACGGTGATATAAAACCGGAAAACCTATTGATGGGGCGTGGCAGACAGGGTAATATCCTCTACATGACTGATGTCGGGTCTGCGAGCTTTGTCATCGACCCTGAGGAATGTCACCCTGAGGAGGTTGGGTTGTTCGGCACTCTTCAGTATAGCAACATCAACCAGGATAGAGCACTTGGTAAGTGACAGGAAAAAACCCCTATTCATAGCAACACAATGGATAAACTAACGAGAGACCAAATAAAAAACCCACAGAACAGTCTTGGAAGGACGACCTGGAATCGCTCGGTTATACCTTCATTTATCTACATACTGGCTCGCTGCCGTGGGCGGGTATCAAGGCAGAAAATAAGAAGGAGAAGGAGAAACTTAAGATGCAGAAGAAGAGGGAAACTACGGTAGAGCATCTCTGCCAAGGGCTACCCCCAGAGTTTGCCAAGTTCATGGCTTACGTGCATTCACTCGAGTTTAACCAGAAGCCCAACTACGCATATCTACAGCGCCTGTTTCGGCAGCGATTTGCATATGAAGGGTTTCAGCATGACAACGTGTACGACTGGACAGTGAGGCTGTTCTATGCCGAGCAAGGCGCAGCCGAGGAGGCGTCATCCTGATAACATGGTATGCTTCCCATGGTAATACCACTACCGCTCATTATCACTACTGTTGCTACTCGAAGAATGAGGGTAGGGAGTTATGCGTGTGCGTCATGGATAGAATAATCAGCCATGCCATGTAGATATTTTTTCGACGTAGAACGTTTATTGCGAATAGCACGAAGTTTTACATCAATCTACTCCGTACTTCTATTTTTATCCTTCATACCATTCTGCTTAGAAACATTCAAATGTTTAGCTGTGCGCTACGGAGGATAATCAAAAGTGTCGATGAAAACCGATCGGAAATCAACCTCTATAAAATACACTATGATATATATTTATACGTATTTCATTTCATCAATACCAGTTAAAAAGCTATAAAGCCCTAGGTTTTACAGGATGTTGTAAATATTGTATAAAATCGGATGTTTAATACACCTGTATCACCTGAGTCCCGGTCACCACAGATGCCCAACATCATGGTGCTTGGCACAACCATTTGCAAATACTTTGGCCATCTTTGCTCAAGTATCTTATTTATAGCCCTATGCCCGAGCCAGCATGGGTTCAATCGTTCAACGCCTTCACATCCATGGGACCTTGACTAGACTCTGAGAGGCTGTCATTACCTCATTGCTGTCTAGTGTGACTGTCAAATTCTGAACAATAGAAGTAGGTACAAGATATCGGGCCCCATCGAGGACTGGGTACGGCGATGGTATGAGCGGCATGAGCCATCATCGCCAAGCCGCAAGCCATCAGGGTAAAATGGGGTCCCCACAAGACGGCTAAAACGCATCTTGGCTAAATGCTTTTATCCAGACAAAACAGTCAACACTAGCTCCTCCACATGGATACGGTACGGCGGACCGGATGGATTACCAGGAATGAATGACGGCAAGTTGGAGGAAGGCCCCGAGGGGTTTGAGGGGCTGAGCGGGTGTTTGGTCGCTCTCATATAAAGAAGAAATATCGGCGTCCGGCGAAGCGAAATTTTCCAACAATGGCTGATTATATATCTCTCTCTCTCTTTTCATAACAAGAAAAAAGTGTCCTGCAGCATACTCATCTGTTACGAGTTTCGGTAAATTGATTATTCAACATGCCTCCTCTCATAACGTCAACCTACACAGCCGATCCCTCGGCACACGTATTCAACGGCCGCATTTACATCTACCCCTCGCACGATCGCGAGACGGACATTCAGTTCAACGACAATGGCGATCAATACGACATGGCCGACTACCACGTCTTCTCGGTGCCGTCGGTGCCCGGCCCCGTGACGGACCACGGCGTTGTGCTCCGCACCGAGGACGTCCCCTGGGTCAGTAAACAGCTCTGGGCCCCCGACGCGGCGGCCAAGAACGGCAAATACTACCTCTATTTTCCCGCCAGGGACAAGCAGGGCATCTTCCGCATCGGCGTTGCGGTAGGGGATAGCCCTGAGGGTCCCTTCAGGCCGGAACCGGAGCCCATCCATGGCAGCCACAGCATCGACCCGGCCGTCTTCGTCGACGACGACGGCGAGGCGTACATGTACTTTGGCGGTCTCTGGGGAGGCCAACTGCAGTGCTACCAGGGCGGCACAGACGACGCCTGCTTCGATGCTTCGTGGCAGGGGCCCAAGGAGGTCAGCGGCAAGGGCGTCGCGGCGCAGGGCCCCCGTGCGGCGCGCATGACGCAGGACATGCGCCAGTTTGACGGCCCCGTAAAGGAGCTCGTCATCCTGGCGCCGGAGACGGGGGAGCCGATCCAGGGGGACGACCACGACAGGCGCTTCTTCGAAGCGGCGTGGATGCACAAGCGCAACGGCAGGTACTACTTTTCCTACTCGACGGGGGACACGCACTTTCTGTGCTATGCCGTCGGCGACTCGCCGCTGGGGCCGTTTACGTTCGGAGGGAGGATCCTGGAGCCGGTGCTGGGGTGGACGACGCACCACTCCATCGTGGACTTCGAAGGCAGGACCTACTTGTTCTATCACGACTGTGAGCTTAGCGGCGGAGTAAGCCACTTGAGGAATGTCAAGGCCAAGGAGATTTTCTATGATGACGAAGGGAAAATCAAGATTACCACGGCGGACTGAGGGGACGCCTCCGTGACACGTGGATGAGCCGGGTTCCTTTGCTGCAGGTGCTGTTTGCGTATTGCATGTTGGGAGAGAAGAATTGCCCAAGGGGCTGAATTGATACGTCCTAGTTCAGCCTTTTAATCAACTATACTGATAGCTCGTAGGAAAAACACTGTTTGAACAGTGATGACGTTGGATGATTCGGGTGTTGAAGGTGTTTGCCTCGGCTTACTTCCCCCCCCCTGTATTTTCCGACTTTCGGCGCAGTAAGCGCAAAGCCACACCTTGACTGATAAGGCACAGTACCCGAGTAACAACTTTTCCCCCAGCCTGACGACTCAAAGCTTCAATTCTTGAACAGGAGCAATCCGGCTCAGTCAATGATGCCGATTATAGTATATGTGAAGCTGGTCGATGAAAACCAATTGAACTTGATCTTAAAACTTATAGAGCTGGTAATCGTTTATATCATGTTCAAGCAGCCGCTTTCGGCATATTCTGCAACATGCGCTGGGGGGTTTTTTCATTCTTTTTTTTTTTGCCTCCTCACCCGACAAACCGCGATGACTACTAGAGAGTAGTTTGGTCGGGCACAAAGCCACATTGTCGGTCAACAATCATATACGTGGCTCGATTGTGTCAGATTTATGAGAAGACCAAAGCTGTATGGCTTTTGCGCTCATTGCGTCGGAGATGGGAAGAAAAAGAAATGATATAGAATGCGCATGTCGTTGTCATATATTATATTTATTAATATAGCTATAGTTGAATCTTACTACAATTTATCATACAACTACAGGCCCCATTTATCAAGCAACACAACAGCGATTTGCTCATTCTTCTGGTAGCTAGTCTATTGATAGACTGATATGATATTATTACAAAAGCATCCTTCTAGGGTCCTCAATATACTCCTTGATCTTGACGAGGAATTGTACGGCCTCGCGGCCGTCGAGTAAGCGGTGGTCATATGTAAGGGCGAGATACATCATAGGGCGGATCTCGACCTTACCGTTCACGGCAATAGGGCGCTCCTTGATAGCGTGGAGGCCGAGGACGGCGGATTGAGGGAGGTTGATAATAGGGGTTCCCATAAGGGAGCCGAATACACCACCATTAGAGATAGTGAAGGTACCGCCAGCCATATCCTCGATAGTAAGCTTATTATCGCGGGCCTATCCCTCGGTTAGTTAACCTATTGAGATTCGACAGTTGGTAAATCCTACCTTCTTGCCCATATCGGCAATAGACTTCTCAATGCCAACCAGATCCATGGCTTCGACATTACGGACGACAGGGGTAACGAGACCCTTCTCAGTAGCAACGGCCACACTAATATCCACGTAATCACGGTAGACAATAGTATCGCCGCCATTAGGGCCTTCAATAGAGGCATTGACAGTAGGGATATCGCGTATAGCAAGGACGGAGGCCTTTGCGAAGGCGCTCATGAAGCCCAACTTCACGCCCGTCTTCTTAAGGATGTCGTCCTTGTATAGCTTTCGGAAGTCCATAATATTAGACATATCAACCTCGTTGAAGGTGGTCAGAGAAGCGGCTGTATTCTGCGACTGCTTGAGACGCTCGGCAATGCGTAGACGCATACGGTTCATCTTGACCTACACACAGGGGTCAGCATTCTCCTTGCCCATAACCCGAATCTCATGCTGTATAACTTACGCGACGCTCATCACGACTGCCGGTGGCGGGTGTAGGGCTAGCAACCTCCTGCTTGGGCGGCGCGGGTTTAGACTCCTGTTTGGGAGCAGGCTTGGGCTCCTCTGCCTGTTTTGAAGCAGGCTTAGGCTCCTCTGCCTGTTTGGGCTCGGGTTTCGATTCGGTCTGCGGCTCGGGCTTGGATTCTTGGGACGACTCTTTTGGCTGCTGCTTAGGCTCACTCTTCTCGGGAGGGGCACCACCAACCTCGAGACGAATGATATCTTGGTTGACGGTGACAGTGTCCTCTTCACTAACGAGAAATTCCTTGATAGTACCAGCTTCGGGCGCGTTCACGGCCACGTCAATCTAGACAAGGTGTCACTAATTAGTATGGGGATATTTAATGCGAAGCAGTGGGAAAAGAAAAGTTGGCTCGGGCATACCTTATCGGTCTCAATAGTAGCAATTTCCTCATCGGCCTCTACGTACTCGCCAATACCCTTGGTAAACTGCTTTAGGGTACCCTCGGATATAGATTCAGCCATCTGGGGGACCTGGACCATCTTGTCGGCATAGCTTCTGGCCGTCTGCATCATGGCGGGCAGCTTGAGCATAGGGCTAGAGCGCATGATCGTGGGACGCATTCGCGTCGTCGTTATGCGCGCGGCGGTCGCTAGCGTTCGTGATAACATTTTGGGCGGATTTTTGGGGGCTGTGGCTACGACTTCGTGGGAGTTGATGCGAGGGCGACGGGTTGGAGGGGTTAGAGAAGTTGGAGGGGTTGGGAAAGTGAAGAAGAGGCAAGTAGATAAAAGAATAGAGGGAATGGGAGAAGGAGGAAGGAAAAGGCACAAGTAGGATTGCCGAGGTTAGGCGGAATAAACCTCGTTGATGTTGTCTCTATTTGCATAAAACCTCATTGATTGATTGAAGAAGTCCTAGTCCAGCTACGGAAATCACGGCTGGTGACGTAGTCACGTGACCAGGCACCTAACCCGTCGCTACACTAGCCATATACCAGCCACTAGGGTAGCTTTTACATGTAATTTCTGTTGTACTCGTCTGACGGGTTGTAATAGAGTTTTAAGCCATCAGGTCGAGCGCGTTCTCCTCCATCGTGCTGTCCTGGAGCACGTAAGCCAGCTGCAGAACTGGCTAAGTAGATTCATCATTAGGAAAAGGCTTGGTCTCGGCCAGAACGGTTGGGACCACAAGAATGAATACCAAGTTTTCGACAGCACGGAGAAACCTCGCGATGACTCGGTCAAGGACATCCTTGACGAGCAGCAAGCATGTAAGTTAAAATTATTATTTTCTTTTTCAAAAAAAAAAAAAAAAAAAAAAAATCGAATCCCAACGCAATAAGCGCAAAGCCATAAGTCCCAGTCTTCTTCAAATACAATACGAGGCATCAGCCTCGTGGCACACAATCGAGCCATATATTCCCGAATGGCTTCAAACTCTATTACAACCCGTCAGACGAATACAATAACAGTGACTCAACAAATGAAAATTTAAATAAATAAAAGGAATAGAAACGGGCTCTTTATCAACCCCGGTTTCCGTATTTTGAGCTAATAAACCCCCCTCCGTGGCAGACCTGAGACCCTCCTTCGCAAGACACGAGAGGATTATATGGTTTAGCATTCGAAGCTGCTGATCGGTGACGATGCAGGTGAGCCAGCTAACCACATGCAAGGAGGACCGAATAAATATTTTATTTTAAATCTAAAAAAAAATTACTCAAGGTGCGACGGGCTCTGACTGACGGTTATTTTAGATCCAGGAATCACCAGGATCGTCTTTGAGAACCACGTACTTGGTCAAGACTATAGTATCATGTATCATATAGAGCCATAAGGCCTATGATTCAACAAGGAACTGGGCCAGGAGGAGCTAGTGGAAAAGTCCTGAGCAAAGATGCGACCTATAAACATGCCCTGCGACTAGAGTAGCAAGAAATACCGTACTCAAAAGCAGGCCAGAGATAAAACATTGTGTACTTGTATTGGATTTGATCTGTCATCTCCCCTTTGTCAATATGCTGGTTGTTATCGAGCACATGGACAGCAAACTTTGTCGCATGATATGCTCCAAAGTCCTCCCTCAAAAGATGTAGCTGCTTCCCCTCATGTTCGGGCTAATGCCTGAAGAAGGCCTGCAGGATGTTCCACATGTAGACCTCGGGTCTCTTGACGGGCTTCGAACCATCCTCCGCACCCTTGGCGATGAAGTTCAACCCTACCAGCAGCGGGGTGTCGAGATAGAGTCCATTCGTTGACGGCGGGCCACGGCTCCCTGGGCTCCCAGGCGCAGACGCTGTTGCGGCCGAACGCGAGCTCCGAGCCCGCCAGGGCAGGCGTCTAGGAGAGCACGATGGCAGTCGGCGCGCTTTGGGGGTCGCCTTGGGCCCCGAAGAACCAAAATCACATGTCCATACCTCGCCTAGGACCACACACACACACACACACACACACACACACGCATCAGCCAGAGAAGAACTCATAGAAAAAGCACAGCTGAAATAAATGTTGGATTTTACCTTTGTCGCCGACTTCAATGTATCCCGCGTAGCCTTTTGGCGTCGATCGCACTCCGCAGACCACAGCATCCTCAGCCCAGAGTGCTAAGTTTTCCCGCCGGTAAGTGGGATTAATGGGTACGGAGGTCGTTCGTGCATTGGTGAGGCATTCGACTTTCAATTGCATTTTCTTCCCGTGAGAGGCAGTCAATGGGAATTAGATATGCCCGCTTGGCATAGAAGAATCTTCACCCGGAGAGCTGATGTCCGCTTGGTGGGTGATGTTTACGTTGATTCATGGAAGCAGGCCTATAAGGTGAAGTTCCAGCATCTCGTGGGGCTCGATACATTGAATGAGAAGATGGGTTGTAGAGAGAGAGTGTGCACCTTGATGGTTGTCAGAGTCCGCAAGCTCTTGAGGCGTAAGTGGCTTAAACCTACGTTGCAAAGTAAATCCACCGGAATTTCCAGAATATGTGAGCCTTCATGGCCTATGTTTACTGCGTGTCGTAAGTAGGAAAGACTTGAAAGGAAATCGATAATAGCCAGTCTGAGTTCGGCTTGGTCAGTGTCGAATCGGGTTGTACGAATATCACGTCAAATTCATCCCAAGGTGCAACTGGTAGCGATTCCATCGCAGCGGCGGCATTAAATTCCTGAATATAATAACATTATTTGATTTCTCTAGTACCCTTGCCAGCAAGCAGCTCGAGGCTCTCAATTCGCCGCGCTTGTCAAGTCAATCTCCCCCTTCTCGTTCCTGCTCCGGTGCTGTTCTCGGACAAAGTCCTCGATCTTGTGGTCATGATGCGGCCTCTCTGGAGGGCCAGGAAAGGTTTTTTCGGGCTGCTGCGGCTTGTCAACGTTCGACGAGCCTAGAATCTTGGCCGCCGCGGGGACATATTCCGTAACTACACTGGTTAGCAGAAGCAAAATATGTTTGATGTGGATAAGAATTCTTATTTTTGAATGCCTTACTCTTCTCGACGATTGGATTGGGCTGCGCAGGCTGCTCAGCCTTGCGACGCTCCACGGCGATCTGGTCGAGTTGCTCCTTAAAGCTTGCATTTCGGTTGACGCCGGTTTCTTCCGAAGACATAATGACTGTTCTTTTTGCTTTTGTACACAAGACACACCTAACAAGGCATTGATGAAATCCAGAGAATAAGATGGTGAGAAGGAACAATCTAGGTGACCCTCTTGATTTCATAAGCTACGTACTAGGTACTACCTAATATGAGATCAGGGGCGTCGTCAGTGCATCCAGAAAATGCTTGTTGCTCTCGTCTGCTGCGACACGCGTATTCCACATGACGTCAATAAAGCGCCCCGCGCTCCACTAATGAATTCCGGAAGGCTGAGCTACAGCTTTTGACCGAGCATCCCGTTAGGGGTGTCGCAAGTCACGTGTGTGTGTGCACATACCACCACACGTTGACCTTGCATTGTTGTTGTGCCAAACCCAAATCCTAGCGAGCTTCATCTTCAATGATCAGCATCATCACTTTTCATCACCTTGTTCATCAAAGGATGCGAAGGCATATTGTTTGTCAACGCCCCCATAGCCAGTAGCGACATGGTTAAAGCCTTGTCTGAAATAATACCGTCATAGCTAGCAAGCCTGGCTAGCAGGCACAAGGCGTCAGACAGCGCGCAGCGCGCAAGCGTAGTAAACCGACGGAAGTAGAGCGGAGTTAAGAGTTCAAGTACGCAGCCAAGGGCTATCCGTCGCAGCTGGAGGTTTTTGACTGAAATATATGGACATCAAGGCTGAACAAGGCTACGCCTAATCGAAATCACGATGGTACTTACTGAAGAAGGTCGGAACGTCGAAGACGGCGAAGTCGACGTCAACGAATAATTGCAGTGCTAACGTGATGGACAACTTAGTGAAGTCTCTGATAAGCCAAGTACTTTGCAGTGCCATCTCGCGATAACGGACGCGCTGCCATATGCTCACTACGGTAGATGTATGGAAGTCTACGATGATGCTCTGCACCACCTATTGAAGCACGTTGTACGCGGTCTTGTAGGAAAAGTCAGGGTGTGTGTATTTGAATCTCCTCGGAATCAGTAAGTCGTTGAGCTGATGAGAATCGGTGGAATACGACTCGTTCACAACTGACTGGAGCGGGGAATAAATAAATAATCGGGATGTTGGGTTGTTAGGCTTATCCTGATGCGCGCGACTCCCTAATGTAGATGCCGGGATACGCTAGGGAGCAGTCGAGAGAGGTTCCTATATACGTGCCGGGTGAGAAGTTCACGCAGCTGGATGCCGAGGGGACCCGATGATGGCAAGGCTATATATCAGTCGATGCAGTCTTGTCGTTGGAAGACGTTTACAACGAAGCACCCACTGACCGGAAACACGAGTTGAAGCATCGGGACGTGTGCTTGGGATATTTGCACAGGTAGTGACAATTGTACCAAGTAGTAAATATACAGTACTCAAGTTCAGATTTTAAAACATTGTTCCTATTTCAAGGTACGATTCTGAACCCGAAGTATCAGTCTCCCATCCATATGCCTTTTTTCGCCCCAAAATCTCTTACTCACTCCGAGGCTTCCGCCATCGAACCGAAACAAAGGCTTTGGCATTATCTACCGTAATACTCTGAAATATAAATTTTGCTTTGAGGTCGTTCGTAAGTTTCCACATTGGCTCTTTCTGTCCCCATCATGCCGGTCGTTGGGGTGAAGTGCATTTCGGCGAGATACATCAGATCTCCAACAGCCAAGCCTGGCTCTGGACTATCTGTCGACGCCGTAAATTTGAACTAACATCATAAAAAAGTTCTTTATAATGCAATAACTCTAGGGCTGCATGAAACGATCTTTCCTTGGATACTGTGATGCACAACTTTCATCGGCATTAAACGACGGCTCCGGAGCGGTCCGGCCTCGCTCAAAGAGGCATTCGGGACGGGACAGGGCTCCGTGCCTGTTCCGGGCCCACTTTCGTCGATTGACCCCCTATCAATGACTGACGGATCCTAAGGTGTGCAATCCCTTTAAGGGTGTTAGGGCGTTACTTTTGTACCTTGCTCCAAGATATCACTAAATAAGTGTAGTATCATTGGTCAGACCCCTGCAGGGTATGAGATGGGCGGCAAAGACGAGACCCTGTTCCGCCATTCGGCAGCTCAGCGAGCAGTGTAGCCGGGCCGAAGTGTCCATTATCACTAGAAATTGTGCTGTATCACATTGCAACAGTGTCGACCCAGGGTAGTGCCGGTGAATGTATTTAGCCCCAAGGTCCCCGTGACTCTCATTGGCATGACATACTAGGCGAGAATTAGTCAAATCGGCTCGATTCGGGAGACGATTATGGCTTCGGAAAAAGTTGCGTTTCAGACAATTAGGCATGTCAATTTCCTATCGTGGCTGCCGCGACTAGCCGTTGATACTCGCTGATAGGGCAGGGCGGGCTCGGAAAGATGGGGCCGATGCTATCGGACAGCAGAGTCCGATCTAGATTGGCGTTGGCGGTTTTCAAACCATTCAACTAATAAGGCCCAATATTTTTTAGTCGTACAACCTCAGTATCATGGTATCGGTATCGGGTCGTCTTGGACCAGGCTTATTATCAGCAGTGGCCTTATCCGTGCAAGTTTTCTGATACGAAGCTGTACATATACATTAGAGGTTACTACTTCTATTATTTCCGAGGTCCTGATACGGTTTTCGCCTTCGAAACATCCCAGTACTTTAATCCCTGTCCCGCCTTGTCTCATCTCGTTTGTTATTACCCCATACCTCTTCCCCGCCACCATCTCCCCCCCAAATCCACATCTGATAACGATATCGACCGCGCGCCTTGAATTCATCCCTCATTGGACTACGGAGTATGGAGGAAGAAGAAAAGAGAAAAATAGAAGAAAGGAGAGTTTTAGCTAACGAAAAAGAGAAGGACAATCTCACGAGGCGTCCATCAAGGTACAAAATCCCATCATCACCTGACCGTCTATTACGGTTTTTCTTATTTACAGAAGAAAAGATGGAATAAAAAGTCAGTACGTAAATTCTTATGTAATGAAATTCACGCCGCCGAAGCCGGCAGTGCGATGATATAGTGGGGTCAAAGAGCCATATCAGGAGGCAAACAGTAAGAAAAGTTACTGCAGAGGTGCGCCGGTGAGTTGAGTTCTCGGCGGAACCTTCCTTTTTTGCTGATACTAAGCTATCCATTATGTCAAAGTATCATTTTTTGCTTACAGCTTCTTCAGGGTTCACAATACCCAGGTGACGAGTTTATTGTCACTTGATTCCTCTTCCCCAAGACGAGAAACCGAAACAAGGAGGGTATAAACGTTGGACATTGACCACAGCAAAGGGACGACAAAGAAAATAAATACACAAAATCACGAGGATGGAATCACCTCTCACCCTTCGAATCGCGATGCTCAACGCAGACACGCCCGTCGCTGCTGTACGCGAGAAGAGAGCAGCCACGTACGGGCAAATCTTCCACACTCTTCTCTGCAAGTCGGCCGCCCGCATCAGGCCCAACACGACCATCATCTCGGACGACTACGACATCGTCCAGGGCGAGTACCCGGCCTCGGCCTCTAGCTACGACCTCATGGTGGTCACCGGGGCTGCCGCGTCCGCCTACGACGACCTGGACTGGGCTCGCCGGCTGGACGCCTACCTGTCTCAGGTATACGAGGAGTCGCCACGGGTCCGGCTGTTTGGCAGCTGCTTCGGCCACCAGATGATCTGCCAGAGCATCATGCGGAAGCACGGCGTCAAGGTGGAGAAGGACCCCAACGGCTGGGAGATTGGCGTCCATGAGATACAGCTCAACGATGGCTTCCTCGAGGCTCTCGGCCCTCAGCAGGCGGCGGTCGGAGGGCCCGGCAGCGGCAACCGGCCTCCCACCCCGGACGCCGCCAACGATCCGACCCCCGCTCCCGCCCCCGCGCCCCGGATCCTCCGCCTCCAGCTCATCCACGCCGACCACGTCAGGCTGCCCGAAGGCCAGGGCCTGCCTCCCGGGTGGATTCCCGTAGGCCGGTCCGAGCACTGCGCCCTGCAGGGGGCCTACGAGCCCGCCCGCGTCCTGACCTACCAGGGCCACTTTGAGTTTGACCGCTTTGTCAACGGCGAGACGCTCAAGGTCTTTGGCGCGAGGTGGGAGAGGCGCCGCCTCCGAGATGCCCTCGACGCCACCGAGAGGGACGACGATTCGGACGAGGCCGCCGACTTTGTGATGCGGTTCCTGCTCGAGGGTAGGACTGTTTACCACGGCGACGGGCTCGTCACTCCCCAGCGAGGGACTTGTGTGCGTGTGTGTGTGTGTGGAACACACTTTGATGGTCATCTACTTCTGCAGCGTCTTGTTTTTCTAGCAACAGTATTGTTAGTTTTACCTCCCGAGATACCTTAGTACGGTAGAATGCCTGTACGAATTTAGAACAAACAGATCCCCCCCGCCCTTTTCACTTCGAAATAGCAGGCCATTGTGCGAAACTTGTGTGTGATGAATAACCTATATTTCTCTCATTTTTTCTTCATCTTCTGTTTTTTGGCTTGAAAAAAGGAAGAAAAATATTTACATACAATCGTTGTCGTACCTATTACGGACACGCGCAGATAAAAGCAACGCAGCCAAGTAACATCAGTTCTTGTTGTATTCAAAGACTCCTACCACATTATGCATTTCCCCCCTGGACATCCTTGATCATCGTCGCTATCCTCTCCACGCCCTCGGTAATTTCATCGGCAGTGTGCCACGCCCAGCACAACCTGATGCCCCTGCCGTACCCATCCCTGGCCCTCTCCGCGCTGGCAGGGTCGCCCTCGACCGCCATCATCTCGCCGTAGGCAAACCTGACGTTGTACCTGTCCACCGACAGGGCCGCCAGCTCCGGCACGGAGAGGCTCAAGTTCGGGGGGACGGTCAGGTAGGTGAAGTAGCCACCCGCGGTAGCCACCACTTCGGGGTCGTGGCCGTTGGTCTGAGCCGCCGAGGACGTCTCGTAGGGCTTGCCAGTATCGACGGCGAAGCCGAGAGGGAGCAGGCTCCTTTCGATAGCCTCGAACATTGCGTAGTATCTCGCCCGGTAGGTCGGGATGAGGGTGTCTCGGATGTGGGACTCGAAGCTCCCGGACGCCATCATCTCGTCTATGAAAGTGGCCGTCATGTGAGACGGGGCGCCGCCGGAGCGGGTCGCGCCAACGGTCGACAAGGCGTGGGCAAAGGCCGGCGTGGCTTCGGCCCAGCCTGTCCGCACACCTGGCGCGACAATCTTGGAAAAGGAGCCGTTGCTGACGGCGTTGCCCCATTGATCCTTTGGTCCGCCGTCCAGCGTGCGATCGACGTCGACGAGCCTGGGCGGTATCCGTCCCAGCTTGGACACGTCGACGTCCGGGGACTTGGGCCACCGGAGGACATCGTAGACATCGTCCGTGACGACCAAGGCGTCAAACTCACGGGCCACGCGGACGAGAGCTTCCCTTCTCCGCAACGACATGGTCTTTCCGCTAGGGTTCGCAAACGTGGGCACGGCATAAATGACGTGCTTGTAGATTTTTGGGTAGCGAGGGCCGACCTTGATTTTGGGAGCGTCGGGATGCCCCGGCTCGGCCTCGACTCGCTCCAGGCCTCTTTGCAGGAAATCAATGTCCAAGCCCTCGTCGTCTTCCGGCACGCCGCGCAGCTGGTTCTCGAAGCCGGCGTCCGTGAAGATGGGGCAGGCCAGGAAATAGCTTGGCTCGACCATCCAGATCTTCCTCGTGTAACCCGGCTCCGTGAACTTGGCCAAGACATTTTCAAGGTCGTGCGAGGCCCCGTTGGAGATGCAGACGCGCGAAGACGTGATCTGCCCGTCCTGGCCAGCTGCGTACGTCTTGCCCAGCCATAGCGCGATGCTCTCCCTCAGAGGCTCGTAGCCTGCATCCGGCCCGTAAATCAGGGCCGCGGCCGTCTTCTTGTCCGACTGAAGGATGCTCGAAGCTCCGCTCAGGATCTGAGAGCTGGGGAAGAGAGACGTCGAGGGCCAGCCGAGCTGGAAGTTGATGTGCTTAGCCATGAATGGTTGATTGTTATTAGCTGACGATACGGCCCAGACAATCAACGCATTCAATCTTTGACGGTCTCCTTGTAACCCCAAGTACAGTTGCCTTCCAAGAGATGTTTCTTCAAATGATGGGGATTAGATGGAAAATAGATTCAAATGGTAGAGTCAAAGGTGATGAGCAAGGGTAGATTTTCATCCAAGTCAATTGTGCCCTCTCCTTATTAGTCCTTGGCTCCGATAAACGGACAAGAATATGCCGAATTCTGCAAACACGCCGGTTTGAAAGTGTGGGGACAACAAGGTCCTACCCAAGTTTGTCAACCCTGGAAAGCCTTGAAAGCCTGGAACGTCTGTGCAACAACGCTGCCGAAATCTTGGCAGGCGATATCGAGTCTATGTTGGGATAACAAGACTATTACGTTTACCCCGCAGGAACGGTATTACCCAAAAAAAAAAAAAAAAAGAAAAAGAACAAGTCGGAACTGCTTGTGCGACGGGCTTCGGAGAGCGGACTTGGGGGCGCGCGCGGAGCCCCATTATTTTTCTCCAGGAGAGAGGTTGGTCAGTGAGTGAGTGACCCCCGCCCTTTCGAGCGGAAATGGTGTTGAAGACAAGCACCGAGTGAGTGGTAAGATGCGAGGCGAGCTTCGTCGTAATAAATAGGTATTAAATCTTTTGCGTCCATGAAAAGGCCCCGCTGGGTGATATCAGGTTATCTGGTCATGTCATACTATTCATATATACTTTACGACTGGATTCCCCTTTCCCTCGTTTTATTCAATTTTATTTCTTCTTCTCTTTTTTTTTAACTTATCGTCTTCGTTCCCTACTGACAGCTTCTTCCAACTCTCTTCGCTTATACGTTGAATCATGCCTAGGCTTAACATTTCGGTAGAAGAGGAGCAGAAGCAGTTCGAGGCTGATGTAGCTGCCATTGAAAAGCAATGGAGCTCTCCTCGTCAGGCACATCTCAAACGGTAAGTTTGAAATATTTTCCCTCACAATTTGTACCCTCAAAAAAAAAAAAGTCCATCTTTTGCTGATAGTCTTCTTCTTCTTCTTGGGCCAGTCCGTATGATGCTCGCACCATTGCTGCCCTGCGCAACACCATTGATGCAACCCCCCCTACGTCATCTACGCAAGCCCTCAAGCTCTGGAACCAGCTCCAGGAGCATAACAAGAATGGCACAACCGAGCTCACGTTCGGGACAACGGACCCAACCGTGGTGTCGCAGATGGCCAAGCACTCGCAGACCGTCTACGTGTCAGGGGCTCTCTGCGGCTTCTCCGAGGTCGCCGTCCCCGGCATGGACCACGCCGACTACCCCTGGGACACGGTCCCCAAGGTGGTTTCGAAAATCTTCAAGTCGCAGCTGTGGCACGACCAGAGGCAGAGGCAGTTTCGCCTGCGACACTCGCCCGAGGAGCGCGCCGGGCTCGAGAACTGGGATTACATGGCGCCCATTGTCGCCGATGGGGACATGGGTTTCGGCAGCCTCACCGCGACCATGAAGATGGCCAAGGAGTTTGTGGACGCCGGCGTCGCCATGATCCATATCGATGACCTCGCCATTGGCATGAAAAAGTTCACCGTCGGCCAAGGGCGCACCGTCGTTCCGACCAGCGAGTACCTGGACCGCTTGAGGGCGGTCCGGATGCAGTTCGACATCATGGGCTCGGAAACGCTTCTTCTGTGCCGCTGTGACACCGACCACTCCGAGTTCATCACCAGCGTGGTCGACGCCAGGGATCACGAATACGTCCTCGGTGCCACGGCCAAGGTCGAGCCCTTGCAGGACCGCCTCAGGAAGGCTCAGGCTGCGGGCGAGGACCTCGAGGTCGCTAGAGACGAGTGGAGGGAGCAGGCCGTCCTAAAGACATTTGACGAGGCCGCCAGGGACGTGGCCACGGACAGCGAATACTCGACATACTGGGCCGACGTCTCCAGAGAAAAGTTCCGCTCGCTGGATTCGCGAAGGGAGATTGCGAGAAAGACCATCGACAGGGACGTCGTCTTTGACTGGGAGCTTCCCCGCTCAGCCATCGGCCAGTACATGTTCCGACCGACAGCCAAGGCCATCGTCGACCGCGCCATTGCCGCCGCCCCCCTGGGCGATGTCACCTGGGCCCGCATGGACTCTCCCGACTGGAACGACATTGTCGAGTTCCATACCGATGTGCGCAAAGCGTGCCCGGGGCGCCTCTTTGCCTTTGGCTACACCGGCAGCCACGACTACGCGGCAGCAGGCTTCACGCCGGACCAGGTCAAAACTTTGCACATCGATCTGGCCAAGATGGGCGTCGTATGGCAGGTCCAGCCCATCTGGAGTCTCCAGGGCCTGCATCAGGCGGCCGACAAGTTCGCCAAGATGTGGGCAGAAGAGGCCATTGCTGGCTACATCCGGCACGTCCAGGAGCCGGCGTTGGCCGCCAAACCCATGGTCGATGGCTTCGAGAAGCTGTCGTGGTGCGGCGGCTACCTGGCCGACGCTTTCTTCTCGGCCGTAGCTGGCGAGAGCATTGTGCACAAAGAGTGAAGAGCCATGGGTCAATAGGATCAATTGCCGCTTACCATTCATTGTTCATCTCACTTCTTTTTGCTCATACTCCGTATCATGGGATACATTACAAATTAGGAAAATCAAGAAACAAAGCTATTGTTATATATATATATTGGTACTTAGTAGGCCTTCATCGGGGCTTTCCTGCCGTTACATCAGATCTACAAAGGGCTCTAGCGCTCATCGCCAACGTTATTATATCAGTACATTCCCCTTCAAAACTTATGCATTTTTTCATGCAAATTATGCTATTCCGTAGCCGTGATTGTGAACGCCTCGGGGCCTGGAACCTCCAGCCCTTGTCGCTTGTACCACATCACAACCTGTCCAAGGCATCATGTAAAAAAAAAGTATCATAGAGAGCTTTCACATTTGACGACTCTTACAAGTCTATTGAAAAAGTCGGTACGGATAGAAAGTTTGGGGAATGTGTATATATAGTTCTGGCACCCTTTGTGCAGGTGCTGTCGATATATATAAGATCAACCCATCGTAGTCACAGGCCACCCCTATATCTCATAACATGCTATACTAGTCTCACCCCAAGTATTAGCCAAAATTAAGCATCGAGTCCACTTATATATAACCAACATATAACCAAGTAATAAAGACTCGACGCCAACACTGATTCGTCGATTGTCATGGACTCATTGACGTGAAAATCAGCCCAACCCCTTATTCCGGCACGCCCCCTTGCTCCAGTTCCGGATCGATCGCAAGGTCTAGCGGATAGTAATTGCCTTGCTGATTGACAAAGTAGTCCACAATCATGTCCAAGTTGAGGTGCCAGACGATGTCATCGGGCTCCAAGGGCCGACCCCGGTAGTCGCACCAGAGACCAAACTCGTTCAGACTCGCCTGGAAGCGGTACGCGTCCTCGTCCGAGAAAGGGTGCACCTGGACGTTGTCCATGTCTGGGTGCGGATCGATGGCCATGACGGGCAAGTCTTTGCTGTACTGGTACAGAGGATGTCCTTCCTCGACGATGGCGCCGGCGAAGTCGATGAACACGGGCAGCTCGACCGTCAGGTTGCCGTCCTGGTCAAAGGGCGGGGTTTGGAAGTCGAAGTATACATAGACCATGAACAGGTGCGGCCCATGGTCGTTTTCAATGAACCGTTGCAAGTCTTGGTCAGTCCAGGGATCGGGCAAGATGTCTCCTTCAAGGGGCAGGCCAGCAATTGTGCCCAACTCGTCTGGCCCTTCATGGCTCTCTTCAGTGTCGGCTTGAAAGAGGTACTCGGTTGGTTGATGATGCGGTGCCTCGGGTGCCTCGGGTGCCTCGTCTTGGTGCAGAGGCAGGTTGAGGTTCACCCGCCACTCTTCGAGCTCTTCGTCCCCGCCGAAGATGGCGACATCGTCGATGTCGAGTAGAGTTGACTCGGTTCGAGCTCCCGAGCTGAAGGGGGAGCTTTCTGGTTCGGGTGGATCGACGGGAAACGTGATATGCGGTACCTGTATTACACCTTCCTGGTGCAGGGGGCCGAGATCTGGCTGCTCTCCCTCCCTCAGGGGAATGAGGTCTCGCTCCGGGTTGAAAGGAAAGAAGCCTAGTTCATCCTCGTCGTCGGAATGCTCGAGGCTTGGTGGATGGCACATGTTGAGTGCGGTGCCGCTGTTTCTCAAAGACTGGAGTGTTTCCGGCTGGTCGTGTGTGCGCTTCTGTATGTATGTACTGAGAGGTTGGCAAGTTGCAGCACCTTTTACACTGCTCGTATTATCACTGTAGATGTCGAAGCTTGGATGTCTACGAGCTTCGCTTCTCCGCATTTTGAATGAAGCCAACGTTTCGTGGGAACCCATCATGCTTTTATGGGTGAGGCTGGGCCTTGATTGCGTTGACAGGAAGACGCCAGTGTCGAATTGTTCTGAGTGTGAGCGTTTCTAACATTCACAGCCATCACAGCTATAGATGGGAAAGCAAACAAGAGTTGCTGCCAGCAACCAATGCTGTGACACCTGGTGATGCGGCCATATGTAGGGACCCGAACAGGATAACAAGACTGACCGAAACCATGATGAATATTGCAATCGCCGCCTTTGCCATGGATATCAATGCCTTTCCATGTGTATTATGAAGAGCCGTACTCCTAATAACCAAATTCAAACCTTCACTCTGGATAACAACTCTCGAGCCAAGCATTGTGGCCTGTAAGCGACTCGAGGACTCGAGCAGCCGAATCTGCATGCAGCCATTTTCTACGTTCAAACTTTACTCTACGCGTGACTTGCTATGGCGATGCCAATTCTACTAGAATATGGGCTTTGAATTCACAGACAAATAAATACATCGCTTATACGTAAAAAATGATTCGGCAGTTAATACTTTGGGTTCGAGGCTCTCCTGTGCATAATAAGCCAGTGTTATTATCATAACTTGTATGGAAGCATTCGTTTCCACCTTGGCTTGGATATGGAAAAGTTGAGCATCACTGTTTGTCATTACCAGATAATAATTCAATAGAAGCTATTCTACTGTCACTCTCTAATTCCATGGTCAACTTTGGACATGTGAAGTTGTTTGCTACACTAATTTTGGCACCCACTTTTATCCATCGTGGACCCGACTATCCTAGTTTGTCCTTATAACGTAATACCAAGCTGCCAATATTACATGTGTTTTTGGTAGTTTTTTCGGCACGGAAAAGAGCCCCTGTAAATGGTATGAAGCGCAAAAGCTGGGACAGGCTAGACTAGAGCAAAACTTGGACGCGATGAATATAAATTGGTGGTTGTCTCGCTTTTAATCGAACTAAGCAATTGACTAGTAGGGCAATTTCTCGTTTCACCAAACCACACAATGGATAATGTTCCAAACGGAAGCGGAAAGGTGGATGATGGCGTTCAGCTCACATACATGACGACGGGAACAGTCAAGATCAAGGCCTCTGGAAAAAGCCAGCCCATCAGCAACCGAAACGTGACCATGCGCCGGCTGCGAGCCCTCGCCGACTCGCAATGGTCCGAAAGCCTCCCCATCGGCCTCTTCCTCATCTCCCACCCGGACGGCCCGATCCTGTTCGACACGGGCGAGTCTCCGCACGTCAACGACGCCGGCTTCAGGAGCCTCTGGAGCCCGACCCGGCTGTTCAGCGCCACCGAGATTGGCCCCCGGGACGGCATAATAACGCAACTGAGGGCGAGGGGCGTCGAGCCGGAATCCCTCCAGGCGATTGTGCTGAGCCATCTTCACGGCGACCACGCCGGTGGCCTCCGGGACCTGGCCGAGGCGGCGCCGGGGGTTCCCGTGTACGTGGGCCGGGAGCACTGGGCCGCGTTCGGCAGCAGCCCCTTTCGGGCCACCGTGCAGGGCTGCAACCCGCACCACTGGCCAAAGCCTTTTGAGCCTCTGCTCCTCACGTTTTCCGACGGGCCCATTGGTCCGTGGGGGCAATCCTCGAATATTACGTCCGATGGGCGCATCGTCGCTGTTCCTACGCCGGGGCACGTTCCCGGGCACATTTCTCTAGTGGTGCACGGGACTCACTCCGACGGGGCGAGGACGACGTATTTTTTGCCGGGGGATGCCACTTATGGCGTTGACCTGCTCGATAGGGAGGAGCCCGATGGGGTTAATGATGATCCCGTCGGGGCTTTGCAGAGCTTGAAACTGATCAAGGAGTATGCTGCCCAGACCGAGCTGGTCGTCTTGCCTAGCCACGACCCGAAAACACCTGATCTACTTAGAGATCGAGTCATTTACAGACCAGGAACTGTTGTTACCTAGTTTTATCGTGAGGTGCAGTAGTCGAGTCTAAAGGCGCGATGTATTATTACAGGGAGCTATCAGGAGGATACACCAGAGTCTTAGTACTATATCCGAGGCACGCTCCTAAAGCATAACTGTCTCTAAATTCCAAGTATGGGTGATTCCAAGGATACTAGCAATCAATGACCGTAGCACCGGAGCCAATGCCGTTGTCCACCAGGGCTTGGGAGGTGTGTGATGGCACATGCCAGTCAGTCTCGACATCTGGCCATCGTATCGGTGAAAAATAGCCCGACTTACCGTTTAGATTCGGCATCACTGCATAAGACGCGTGATGATACCAAGAGAAAGCATATGCTGACTTGACGTGCCTGGCCGAAACGGCATTTCTGATTAGTATTGCAGCAATGAATATGCCTTCTGTTGACAGTAGATATGCGGATGGTCTAAGCCATTTCACCCATAAGTGTGCCCACGTCTAGACCCGTAAAAAGATGAGGTGACTGATGCGTCGAGACCTGCAAACACAAGATAAAGGCTTGTCAATGAGATGTCCTGATAAACGGCATCGTCCCAGACATCCTGCTCATGGGCGTCAATCGTTACTCTGGGGTCGGGTTGAAGCACGCCATCAACACCCACACCACTCATTGTGGCGTTGCCTCAGCTCGCTATCGGAGTAGGATTGATACCTATATGATAATCTTCCTGAAGAGGTAGTTTTCCTTTCATGAAAAGAGTCGCTGCCTGTTCGGTCAGAACGACCAATAGATCCTAACCGGATCTGATTTCACGTCGGAGACTTGGCGGCAATCCAAATCTTGGCTCTTGAAACTATAGACCCGTCGCATCTACCACCTATTACATTGTTGGAATGGCTGGCCCCTTCGGAAGAAGTGACAACACATCAAGTAATGTTTCAAGTAATGTTCTGACACGGAGACCACGGAGGAGTGCAGGTTCATCACCAAGTCAAGCTGTATGCACTTATTGTGCCTTGTGCTGTTCTTCATACTGGGTCAAGTGCGTTGACCAGTCCAACTTGAGAGCTTGTCGAATTGGCTGTCAAGAGCATTTACCCGCTAATAATGGTTACGTTGCCGGCCTCGAGGAAGACCTGGGATGCAAATGGGACGAACTTGTCCAAATCCAAACATTCTACATCGTCGGCGCTGCGGCGGGTCAAATCCCCTTCCTCCTTCCTCCTCACCCATGCCCCCAATCCATTGGATATCTGTCGCCAGGTCAATGAAAGGTCGGCGCTCAATACATCGGACGCCTAAATGCTGTACAAAGATAGTGCCAAAGTTACAGAACCTAGCTGACAAGCCTGCCATCAAACGCGATCTGCAATATTAGGTCGAACTGGCCGAACTGCCCAAAACGGGGGCGGCATCAAGGCACTTTTTCTCGCAGACCTACGGCGGATAAATGACTATCAAGGCAAGTTAGACAACTGCATCCAACCATGCCCATCCCAACCATGGCAGCCCTTGTAAACAACAAAGAAAAAGAAAGGAAAAAACCTATCCTTTGTTCGAGCCGCCTTTCTTCTAGCAAAGCGGTTTTCTTGCACTAGATTATTTCATTAGAGAACGCAACTTGTGGATGACAAAACTCTCTACTTCCATTAACTCATCTCAGTGTGCTAAGATAAGTGATGGGCTGGAGCGTTGTTGATTTGTGCAAGAATGCTGCTTTCAAAGCCATCGGTCTAGATGGCCCATCGCCCACGGGTGGCATGTTAGACTAGCAGTCCGTCTTATTATAGCTTGTTTTGATCAATCCTTGCTTTGCATGCACGACTGCCCCTGACACCCGCTTTCCATGCCCACCCCTCATACTCTCTTCCCATAATCACAAGGTGACCCCCCTCATGGCCAGCCATCCCTTGGCCTCATCAAACCCCATTATCGTCGCCAAGCAAATCTTCCCAAAGTCGTCAATATCATCACTCCTAGCGTCGTCCATGACCGTCGTCATGTGTGCCAGCCTATCTTTTTTCGTTAACCAGACGTCACAACTAATCGACTTTGCAAATGATGAAAACTTACGAATCTGCATGTACCACGAAATGTTTCTTATCCCTCCACGCAAGGGCAAAATCGACCGGATCCGAAGCGTTCCACAGATGCGCCGACAACGTCACGGAACGACTCACCGCCCCATTCCGCTGGCACTGATTCCCCGCCTCGCCCCTCATGAAACGATACGTGAGCACAAAAAACAAAACCATGGCCAGCGTCCGCCTCGCCGACTCATGAAACACCCACGAGGTCCAAAAGTCGCGCGCAGCCGAGATGGGGTGCAGCGGGAGAAGCACCTCCCGGCCCGGCTCGTCGTCCGCGGACGGAGGAGGAGGAGGAGGAGCCTCGTCGAAACCAATGTGCGGGATGAGAGCAAAGGCCGCCTCCTCTAGGTGCGGCATGGTGGCCTCGTAGCTGGAGCGGACGCGCGTGTCCGTGTCGAGAAGGCGGAGGATCTGAAATATGAAGAGGGACTGGGCGTAGGCCAGGGTTTCCAACGGGGTTGTTGTCGCCGGGGGACTGGAGAGGAGGAGATCTTGCACGCGGCTCTCTATGTTGTCTCGGATCACTTTTGCGTTTCTGTCATTTTTTGCTGCTTGCAGGGCAGCCGCCGACACGGCATCTACGTCTCAGCTCGTTAGGTTACTGTATTGAATCTATTTGAAAAAAAAAAAAAAAACCGGAGGATGGGCAAAGGGAGGATAGAAGACGCACATTGCATGCACCTGGGCATGCCGTCATCGTAGAGATGGGCGTGGCACCAAGGCAGCTGATTCTCCAGGACCATCTGGCACGGTGCCGCCGATATCTTATCAATTGCGTACTGCAGCCGAGACGAGATGGCCCTGTTCACTTGCGGCACCGTGACATGCCTACAGCGATCCAGAGCGTATTGCGCCGTCGTCAGCAGCCTCTCACCAGGTTGTTGCTGTTGTTGGTCAAAGTCGAAATCCTGGGTAATGCCGCCGTGATCAAGCACATCTTGGAACAATTGGCTCGTAAACTCATCCGTCGGAACCTCCAAGATGGAGTCGAGCATGCCGAGGCAAGACGACGGCGTCTCTGAGGGCAGCTGCAGGGGGGAATTTTCAAACTCGACGTGCCTTTCCGGCACGCGGCGCCGAGGTGGAGGGGCGGGCTTGGCAACGCCGTGGGAGGAGGCGGAGGAAGTGTAGTGGTATTGGCAGGTGATGTTCCGCTGCGAGCACCTTGAGCACGCCGGACGCGCTTGGTCGCATCGGCGGCGGGATCTCGTGCAGGACAGGCACGATTTCCGCCTGGACGGTGGGTTATTGCGCTCCATGGATGTGAATGAACTCTGTAATAAGGGATGCATCGTGGTCAATTTTGCTCCTGATAGGGCTGCTGTGAAAAAGCCTGTAAAGTCGGAATCGCACAAAGGATGATCGCGATCGGGGGGGGGGGGGGGGGG
>PXOB01000148.1:0-10595 GCA_003012115.1 Trichothecium sympodiale
AGTATTATTATTATAATAATTATATACTTAATATAATTTCCTATAGCTTTATTTTAATCTTTATCTTTAACTATATATATATATATATATAATAGCTATTATAGTAATATAACTTCTAATGCTTAATAATATACCTTATCCTCCTTAAGGGGTTATATATAAAGATATTATTAAAAACCTAAGTATATCTAACTTTAAGTACCTTAAGTAATAGCTATAAGCTACTAGGCTATTTAATTAACTTAACTTAATTATAATAATATAATTAATATTATTATTTTAACTATTAGTATTAATAAGATTTAAATACTACTTAAAGTAATATTTTTATAATAATAATAATAATAATAATAATAATAATAATAACTTATAAGTATACTTTACTAATTAATAAATAAGCTTAATTAATTAAACTTATATATTTTATATAATTTAAAATAAAAAGCTAGAAGGCTATAATAATATTACTTATAATAATACTTTCTAAGGATAGTAATAAGTAATATTAAAAGTAATTAAGATAATATAAGTAAGGATATAAATAAAGATAAGTAAGGATAAGTAAAGATAAGTAAGGATAAATAAGGATAATAAATAAAGATAATAATATAAAGGAAAAAAGATAAAGAAAAGTATAAAGCTTAAGGATAAGCTTAATTTAATAATATAAAGTAAATATAATTTAATAATAATACTTAATACTATTAATACTCTTATAAATATATATTATAAAATATATATAATAATTTAAATATATATAAAAATTAAATTAATTTATAATATTTTTATTATTTTACTTTATATTAATAAGATTTAAATTTTTTTTTTCTTATATAGCTTTTAGTCTAGTAATAATATAGCTTTCTCTATATTATTATTTTATATAATTTTATTATTTAAGTAATAGTTATTCTCGCCCTTATTAATAAATTTTTTATTTTTAAACTTTTTTATAGCTTTAAAAGCTTAAGAAGTTTATAGTTAAATATTTTATTAAATAATAATATTAATAATAATCTTATATATATAGAAGAAAAAAGCAAGCTTAAAAATAAGCTAATTATAAAAAAGGTATTTAAATTATAATTAAATATATTATTTTTCTTATATAATTATTATATTAATAATTCTTAAATTTCTATTATAATAAATTAAAAATTAAATTTATAAAAGTAAGATAAAGTAAAATTATAATTAAATAATATTTTTAAATTTTTTATATTTTAAAAAAAAGAAAATTAAAAAAAGTTAATATTATAAAATAATTATAAAGTAATTAAATAGAATATTTTTTTAATTAATATTATTTATCTTTTTCTTTAATTATTTCCTTTTAATATTACTTTATAAAATACTTTTTATAAAGAATTATAATTAATTATTTTAATATAATTATAATATATAAAAGGTATAATAAGCTAAGTAAGTATAAAAAAGTAAGTCTTTATTTATATAGTAATTAAAGCTTAAGTTCTCTCTTAAATATAAGTATTCGTAGAGAACTCTTAGGGTATTCTTAATAAATTTACTATATAATCTTAAGTAATATAATAACTTAAGGTATATTATAACTATCCCCCCCCTTTCTATAATACGTTTTCGCATTATTGCCTAATAGCTTATAATATTACTATATTAATTATTAAAGTAAATATTAAGTACCTTATAGTATTATATTTATTTATAAATACTTTTCGAATCTACCTTTCTTTTTTTTTAGATTATTACTATTTATATTATTAATTTATTTAATCTTTTAAAAGTTTTTTATAATAGCTTTTCTTTCTTAATCGTTAGTAGCTAATTATAGCTATAATAGCGTCTTTAAGAAAAAGAAAAAATATATAAGGGCTAATCTTCTTATACTTATACTTCCTCTATTACTATTAGAATATAAGGGCTTTAAATAAGAAATTTCTAATGTCTTTAAGAAAAAGAAAAAATACATAAAGGCTAATCTTCTTATACTTATACTTCCTTTATTACTATTAGAATATAAGGGCTTTAAATAAGAGATTCCTAACGATTTAGCTAATCTTTTTATTATTCTTTATTAAAAAAGAGATTATATTCTTTTTTTTATTTCTCGTAAGGAATAGCTTTTATAGAATACTAGTATTCTTTCCTAAACTTATCCTACCTTTTTATTTAGCTAGGATTCGAATAAAGAAGAAAATATTATTCTTAATATATAAGCTTATATTATTCTTATTATTTTTTTTACTTTCTCTATATTTCCTTCCTATTTATTAAATAAATTAAAGAATTATTTTCTTTTTCTTTTTTCTTTTTTATTAATTATATTTTATAATATAAATTATCTTTCTATTCTTTTTTACCTTACTATTAATAAGTCTTTTTATATTACTATATTTAAGTATTAAATAGCTATACTTAAATATATATAAAGTATTTTTAATTTTTTTAATTATTCTTAAAGTTTTAATATTAATTTTTCTTTAATATTAATATTTTCTTATAATCTTTTTTTATTATATATTTCTTAAGGTTTTACTTTTAATATTAAATAATTTACTTTTATTATTCCCTTTCTTATCTTTATAGTTTTATTAAATTTTAATCTTATTCTTATAGTATTTTTAATTCTTATTTTTATATATATTCCTATCTTTATATATATTTTTATAAATATTTTTATTTTTATAGAATTACTTATATAGAATTACTTATAAATATTATTATTATTATTTTCCCTATAGATTTTATTTTTTATAATATCTTTAAGTTTATATTTCTTTTAATAATATCTTATAATAAGCTTATTATTCTTTTCTAGCTTTTATTTAAATAGCTTATTTAAAATACTTAATATTATATATTATATTTTTAATTAATAATTTATATTTTTATAGAAAATTATTATATTTAATCTTACTTAAAGGAGATTCTTCGAATAGTATATATTAGCTCTATAGCTTGGGCTTATTATTTTTACTAATTAAAAAGTAAAGCTTATATTCTTCCTATCTTTATAATAATAAGTAATTATAAAGATCTTAATATTTTTATTATTTAAATTATAGTTATTTCTTATTCCTAATATATAGGTATTAATCTTATTCCTATCTTAAAAGTATAAGATAGTATTAAAATATTATTTTTTTTTTCTAATATTTATTAACTTTTTATAGCTATAGCTATATTTCTTTATAATAAATTCTAAAAAGTAAAGACTTCCTATAGGAAATCTTAATATATTAATAATATATATTATAAATATATTATATTTAATTCTTTAAAATATTATATTACTATAATTATTTAATATATTATTAAATATTTTATTAATATTATTACTTTCCCTTTTAATACTATATATATTTTTTTATATTTTTTTCCTTTCTTTTTATTAATTCTTATTTCTTAAAATATTATTTAATATAAAAAATATACTACCTAGTTAATACTTTATTTATAATTATTTAATAATTAATATATTAATTAAAATATTATTATAGGCTTTTTTATTTATTATATTATTAATATCTTACTTAATTATAATATTATTAAAAGGCTCTCTAAGAATAAAGAGAATAAATACTTTAATTAAATAAGCTAGGTAATTAATAATCTTATTTTTATTACTTTTATATAATTATAATATATTATTATTAAGGTTTTTTAAAATAGTTTTTTTTACTTTTAATTTTTAATTTTAAATAATTTACTTTTAGGATTTAATAATCTCTTTTTTTATATTTTTTATAATTTCTTTCTTTTTTATATTAATCTTTTATAATCTTCTTAATTATACTTTTTCTTTTAAACTTTTTTAAATTCTTAAATAAATTATTATATATTACTTATATTTTCTTTTAATACTTATTTATTATATTCTAATAGCTAGCTTATTTAATTTATAAAGTAATATTTTTTCCTATAGAGGATTTTCTTAATTTTAATTATTTTAATTTCTTATTCTTTTTTAAAATTAAATATAAAAAGTAATTTACTTAAATAGTCTTTTTTATTCTAAGGTTTTAATAAATTAATATAGAATATATTATAAATATATAAGTATTTTTTTAAGAATATAAAGTAATATACTTAAGAATTAATTTTCTAAAAGACTTTAAATAGTCTTATATATCTTAAAGTTAATTTTTTCTTTTTTTTTTTAATTTTAAATTCTTTATCGAAAAGCTTATAAAATCTCTTTATTTAAGTTTAAATACTTAATATTTTTAATTATAATACTTTACTTATCTTTATACTATAGTTTCGTAATAGTTTTCTAAGTATTTCCTTACTTTAAATAATTTTTATATTCTTATTTATATTTTTAATACCTTTTTCTTATTATTATTAACTTTAATATATAGTTAAAAGTTTAATTTATACTTTATTAATATTTTATTTAAGCTTATTTTAATTATTATATTCTTTATTTTATTATATATAAATTATATTATATATAATAACTTTAATTATAATATTTAATTCTTATTTATAAAGTATTTTAAATATTATTTTAATATTTAATTAATTTATTCTATTTATTTATTTATTTAAAAATAGAATATTATTAAAAATTATTATTTAATTTTTAATATATAGTATATTTTTAATTAAAACTTATTTATAAATACTAAACCTCGATTTAAGATAATTCCCCTTAAAGTCTTATAGATAAATTCTATTTTATTATAAAATAATATAATAAGATCTTTTACTTTATTTTATATATTTATTATAAAAAATAAAGAATATTTTATAAATTTATTTATAATAATTAATATATTATTTCTTTTTTTTTAAGTATACTTTTAGTAATCCTATAATAAAGTCTATAATTAATTCCTCTATAAATTTATTAAGTTTTCTTAAAGATTCTAACTTTCTATAAAGCTTATATCTTTTTATTATAATTTTTTAATATATTTAATAATCTTTTATATATTATTTAATATTTCTTTTTATTTACTTTTATTAGAATTTCTTTTTAAAAAAATCTAGTATTCTTTTTATTTTAAAATAACTAGTTAATAAGTTATTATAGTAAATATATAGAAATTCTATATAAATTAATATCTTTTTTAAGATTATTATTTTCTTTTAGAATTTAATAAGACTTTTAGTATTCTTAGTTTAATCTTTATTATTATTATTCTTTATTACTTTAGTATATTTTTATAGTTTATAGTCTATAGTTTATTAATTATACTTTTTTAATAAGCTATAGAAGTAATTTACTTAATAAATCTATATAAGCTAATTCTTTTAATATAATTTATTTTATTTTTTAAATTAAAATTTATTATTTATAATTAATAATATTTCTTATTTAATTTAAGTTTTTTTAAAGATTTAATTATTTTATAATCTTATTCCCCCTTTAAATTAAAAATATCTTACTTTTTAAAGATATTTTATTTTATTTAAGCTAAAAATTAATTTAAATTTATTATACTTATAAAAATATTTTATTATATTAATCTATATTTTAATATATTTTTATTTTATTATATAACTTTAAGAATACTAGCTTATTTATTATAGGTTTTTTTTTAATATAGTCTAGCTTTCTTAAAAGTCTATTTATTAAATTACTTTTCCTAAGCTTATATTTAATTATAAAATTATAAAAACTAAAGTATATATATTACTTTACTTACTTTTTATTTAACTTTTATTAATTTATAAAATTCTATAAATTTCTATAGTCTATTAGGATTTTTATTAAGTTCTTAATATCTTTAATATAATATTTTTAATATTTAAATAATTCTATAATAATTATTATTTTTTAATTTAATATTTTATAGTTTAATTTAATTTTTTTAATTAAAAAGCTATTAAATATTATTTCTTTTTTTTATTTAATTAAAATAAAATACTTACTATAGTATAGTTAAATATATTTATTTCTATTTAAATTAAAGCTTAGGGGTTATAATATATTAATAAAAAGGCTTTTTAAAAAGCTTTTATTAATATATAGAATATTATTTATTTATTTTATTTTAAAATTATATTATTTAATTTTTTCTTATTTATAATTCTTTTTATAAATTTATATAAAGGTTAAATTATTTTAAAATAATTAATAATAAACTAATAGTAAAAATTATAAAATCTTAGGAATATTTAAATCTTATAGTAAGTAATTAATTCCTTTTATTTAAAGATTATCTTTACTTTTATAAGGTTTATTTTAATATTTCTTATTAAAATAATAAACTTAAAAAACTTAATTTATTTTTTATAAAAACTATACTTTAAAAGCTTAGTATATAGTTAAGCTATCTTTAAGTATTTAAAAATTTATTAAATATATTTTATATATAATTCTTTAATCTTAAAGAAGATTAAAATATTATTAAAATATATAATATAGATTATATTTATAAAATTATTTAATATTTAATTAATATAATTTTAAAAAGTTATAAATATATTAATAAATCTAAAAAGTATAATTATATATTTAAAATAGCTATATTATATATAAAAAGTAGTTTTTTACTTATCTTTTTCTTTAATATAGATTTTATAATAAATATCTTTTATATTTACTTTTATAAAATACTTAATATTTATTATTTAATTTATAATCTTTAAAATAAAAAGTAAAAAGTAATAATTTTTAATTATTATTTTATTTAATTTTTTATAATTAATATATAATTAAAGATTTCTATCTTTCTTAAATATAAATAAGATAAAAGCTATAATTAAGCTTTTAAATTCTTTAATCTAGCTTAATTTTAAATTATTATTAATATATTTTCTTAAAGTATATAATTTAATAAATAATAATAAATAAATAAATTTATAAAATAAGCTCTTACTTTTTTTAATATTAATTATATAATCTATAGTTTTATAATATAAGATTATTATAGTATTATTTATATTAAATATATCTTAGAATTTATTAAGCTTATTAAAGATTTTTTCTAATATATTTTTATATTTTTCTTTATTAAAAAGTAATATAAGTTTTTAAAATATAATTATATTATAAATATATATTTAATTTTAATATTTCTTAAATATATCTTATAGTTTATATAATTAAATTATATTTTAATTAATTTTAAATTATTATTCCCTTTTAACTATATTAAAATAAATTTAATACTTTTCTATTATAATTATTAATAAAAAAATAAAATTAATTATCTTAAAGTTATTATAATATATATTAATATATAGCTATATAAATTCTTTAATTATACTTTTTAAATTAGTAATTTTAAATAAGATTTCTTAAATTCTTTAAATCTATAAGCTACTTTAATTAATACTTATAAAAATAAATATTAAGATATTACTTTTCTTTAACTTATTTTCTTTTATAAACTTAATATTAATAAAATTAATTTTTATATTATTATTTAAATTAATAATAACTTCTTAAAGCTTTTCTTTCCTTTAAACTTTAGCTTTAATATAAATCCTAAGGGATATTCTAAATATAGAAGTTAAAGAAAGGTTTTTATTTTAATTCTTTTTTTTTTTTAATTTTTATAAAAATTTATTATATTTTTAATACTTATAGGTATTTATTCCTTAAGTAGGAATTATTTTAATAATAATAATATTTAATAAGTTTACTATCTTTTCTTAAAAGGTTTTTAAAAGTATAATTCCTTTTTTTTTATTATTTACTTTAATTTTAATATAATACTAGTATTAGTTAGAAATTATCTTAATAAGTATTTACTTTTTTCTTTTTATTAGCCTTTATAAATTCCTAAAACTTTTTAATTATTTATATTATCTTAACTTTTATTTCTAATAATAAAGGTATATATAAGAATATATATTATTAAAGGTTATCTTATAATTTAATATAGAATTAAAAAGTATATTTATTCTTAAAGAATAAATAGAAATATTTCTTTAAAGAATTAAAGTAATTATAGAATTCCTTTAAAGATTAATTTTTATATTAATATATATTATTTAATTATTTAATAATTATATAATAATAATTATTTATATTTTTTAAAAGAATTAAAGTTTATTTTTTAAAAAAACTTTAATTTTTTTTTATTATTTTATATTTAAAAAGAGATTTTTAAAATATTAATCTTATTTTATATAATATTTATACTTTATATAATCTAAGGTTAAGAAAATCTTTTTTAAATTTTTTTTAAATTACTTATAATTTCTTTTAAATATATATTATAAATTACTTAATTATTCTTTATATTTTTAATAATTAATTAATAATATAAATTTTAATATATTTTTAATTTTAATTTTATTATTATTATTATTATTTAAAGAATCTTAAAATTATTATTTATATATTAATAATATAATTTTAAATTTAAAAAGCTATATTATTAGCTTTTAATATAATTTAGCTTTATATTATTAAAATTACTAAAGCTTTTATAGTTTTACTATAATAATTCTTTATTTTTTTATTTCTTTTTTAAATTATATAATATTAATTACTTTATTTACTTATTTTCTATTTATTAAAAAGGTTTCTTTTTTAATAATTAAAGTCTTTATCATAATATTTTCTTAAAGTCTTT
This sequence comes from Trichothecium sympodiale, assembly GCA_003012115.1. Lineage (NCBI taxonomy): Eukaryota > Fungi > Ascomycota > Sordariomycetes > Hypocreales > Trichothecium > Trichothecium sympodiale. The sequence continues at coordinate 8,520 of PXOB01000148.1, forward strand.
TTTTAATTTACTTTAAGGGTTTTCCTTTAACTTATTAAAGTTTTACTTTAATCTAATTTAAAGGCTATATTTTAATATTTTCTAAAAGTCTTATTATTATATTAATATTTTATTTTATTTTTATTATTTTATTTTAAATAGCTTATTTAATAAAAGCTTTAGAATTATAATATATAAAAAGTATAATAAGCTAAGTAAGTATAAGAAAATAAATCTCTATTTATATAATAATTAAAGCTTAAGTTCTCTCTAAAATATAATTATTTATAGAAAACTCCTAGGGTACTTTTAGTAAATCTACTATATAATCTTAAGTAATATAATAACTTAGGGTATATTATAATAATTATAATATAAATAATACTTTAGATTTAAATTTTAATATTTTATTAAATATTGTAAATAATTAATTCTAATTTTACTTTATTAATTTATTACTTTTTATAATTTTTATAATTATTGCTTTTTAATATATTATAATAATTAATAATTAAAATAATAATATTTATTATATTTTTAAATTAATTTATTATATAGATATCTTTAATTAATAAAAAGTAACTTTATAATATATTAAATATATAATAAAGCTAATTAATTTCAAAGTTTAAATTATTAAATAAAAAAAAGGTTAAGCTATTTTAATATTTAATAAATATAGAATAATATTAATATAAATTAAATTCTATTAAATTATCTTTAATATAAGCTAATTAAAGATTATATATAAATATTATTAATTTATATTATAATACTTTTAATAATAAAAAGTAAATAATATAAATAGCTTTAATACTTTTACTTTAAAATAATATTATATTAATAAGATTTATAAATAATTAATTATTAAATTAAATAAGCTATTTATATATTTTAATTATTTTTAAAATAATATTTTTATTATATATTTATTTATTTAAGGAATTAAATATATTTATTAATATATATATTAATTATAGATAAAAATAAATAAATAAATTATATTTTATTTTTATATATTATTTTAATTTATATTAATAATATATATTTTAATATAAATTATTAAGTTTATTTAGTTTTAAGAATTTATTAAATTCTTTAATTTAAATACTTTTATTATATATATAAAGACTATTTAAAGCTATATTAATACTTATAGTAAAGATATTATTTAAAATATTATAAAAAAAATCTTTTATTATAGTAAAATATCTTTTATATTTAATTTTTAAATATTTCGATTGAATAATTATATAATTTTAAGTATTCTTATATATTTTATTAATAAAGATTAAAATCTATAGTATTTTTACTTAAGATTTATAAATATTATAATAAATTAAATTAGTAATATATTTAATATATATATCTTATAGCTTTTTTAAAGATATTGATTTAAATTATAATATATTATTATTATTAGAAATAATAAAAGCTATTTTAATATTGCTACTCCTACTAGCACGTCTAGTACTAGAGGAAACGAATCCGAGGAGGGAGATAATGACAATGACGATGCAGCTGCTAGAAGTAGTAGCTTCTCTACAAGAGCTGCTGCTAAACTTTTTAATTAATTATTATTTTATTATAATTTTATTTTCTTATTAAGATTAATTATATTTATTTATTATGTTATATATATTATTAATCTTATAGAAAAAGAAATATTTAATTTATTAAAAATAATAAAATAAAATATAATAAATAAATATAATAATTTTTTAATATAAGAAAAATAATATAAAAATCTTAATAATATATTAATTAAAGATTTAAAAAACTATTTTAAAAGATTATTTATAAAAATAAAATAATATTATATTTTTATATAATTATTTTTATTAATTAATATTATTAAATTTAATATATTATAATTAAAATTTATTATTTATTAAAATAATATATTATTTTTTTTAATATTTAAAAAATAATATAGCTAGATTATAATTTATATTATATTTTATTTTTTAAATTAAAATAATATTTATTAATATAAGAGAATTCTCTTATTATTATATTAATAAAATTAAAGTAATTATAATAATTTATAAATAAATAAATAAAATAATAAAATAAATTTAAATAAAAAAAATAAAA